>CAJQUW010002379.1:0-18452 GCA_907163375.1 Prostheceraeus crozeri | reverse complement strand
CGTCGGCGAATCGGTAAAAGGCCCTATGTGCCAAAAGTCACACTTTACAGGGAATGACGTTTATTCGATTATCTTGAACAAAACGCAGTAACAAGAAAAGTGAAATAGCCAAGTGTCATCTCTTAACACGACTTTACAACCTGTTTCAAAGGATAGGTTTCTGCATGATGGTCCTGCAGGTTTTGAGGACATCATGACAGTAGGGGCTCTTGAGTTCTCCATGTGCACATTGGCCTTTTGCTATAAGTGCACTCGATTTGTGTTGTTGTAGGGAAACTTTAATGATAGTTGTCTAAATATAATTAAATTTCTGAATGGCTCTCTTTTGGTGTAGACAACTCAAATATGCTGTGTTTGAAATTGATATCTGTTGAAGTCGTAGCAGGCTAAGTCCTACAATCGGTAGGCTAGTGCAGGATGGGTTTCGGTAGAATTTGCCCGAAAACTGGCGAATGTCAGCTGCAGAATAGCATGCTAGAAGTTCAGTCTTATTTGGGATATTGCTTGCACACGAGTTCGACGTGCGACTAATTCGCGCTATATATGTCCCTTTACTTTTTTTTGACTTTCTTCTATTATCATTAGTAATCGTTACAGCCGCGGCTCTTGTCTCCTCACCTATCGCTAACCCCCACGACATGCCACAATCTATCTAGATAATCAGTGCATGACTATCATTCTTTGATAATGAGAAGAATATAGGAGAATCCGCTTATATCAATTTGCCATAAAATTGTTGCATTCAATAATTTCAACAATGGACAAATATTGAATAAGATCATAGTATTTACGGCGACATTTAATGTAGTAAGGATAAACTTTTTTGTTTTAAGCCTGCGTGAATTAAAAGATTCCGCTTTTTATCACGTATCAAATGAGAATACAAGAGACATGTTCATGTGAAGTAATTAACGAAAGTTACTACTTACACTATTTGTTGCTGCAATATCACGAATTTGCGTGTGGGCTCGAAAATCAGTCGATTAGTAAACAAATATTACAACTAATTGAGCAACTTTTTCGCATGTCTTTTTAATTGTACACATGGTTTTTTGGAGATAGAATATGATGACCGCATGTTCACATGCGGAGATAGTTTTTACACTGAAACTGAACATTTAAAAAATTATTCACCTAAATCGTACCTGCCAGATAATATGTTGATATTTGCAAGATGCGTTCCTCAGGGGGCGACATTTGCATTTTAGACCCTGTGAGAATTTGTGAAGTTTTGTTTTCCTACACGTTCTATGCTCAAAGTGCTTATCAATACCAAATACTTTATCAAATTAAAAGCATAAACTGAAATTGACTAGTTCTCCGCAATCTAGGCCTACATGTATAATCCTGAATGGTATGGGAAAAAATATCGGCGAACATAAATGTACTTGTCTACATGAGGTCACAATTGTATGTTGCCTCATGTAGCCTAGAGAATAGCCTTGCGTGATGGTTGATATTGTGCACTACTTGCATGGAAGTACATACGTGATCAAACTACGCTTTATTCCATGTTTAATGATGAGTGCCTGTAGGCCCTTATGCAATAGGATATAACAGCTGCCATAGATCGATGGCAAAGTCTAAATTCTAACCATTGTCCAAATTTTGAATGTCAGGTCGTCCCGTTGCTACCGATTACAAGTTATATTAGGTTACTTATAGGTGTTGTTAGAGAAGACGCATGCCCGTAAGATTTCATTGGTAAACATATTGTGTTGTTAAAAAAGTTTTTTTGTTTAGAAGAATATCATCATCTGTATGATACAGAATGAAACACAATAATCTGTGAATCACAGCCATGGATTTATAGGAGGTTTATAGGAGAGGTATGAAGGAAGTAATGCTAGTGTGAGTAGATAAGGGTTTGTTAGTTGAGCGGAGGGTAGGAGATGTTAGACGAGAGGAGTCAGAGTTGGGTTGTAGAACGTTTTAGCGGTATAGAGTTGTTATGTTTGGTTTGTGAGATGGAGGAGTCGGTTTTTGATGTGAGATTAAAGAGTGTGAGGGGTGTAGGAGGTTTTTTAGAGTTTGAGAAGAGGTTAGAGTTAGAAAGTTAGTTAGAGTTTTATGTTGGTATAATAGAGTGTTAGCTGGGAGTATAGAAGGATGTATGATCAAGAGTTGTCTTAGAATAGAGGGGGAGTCAAGAGGTTAGGGGATAGTATTGACTCAGAGTTTGTAGTATTGTTTTTGAGTGGTTAGATTAGTAGAGAGCCAGATAGAGGTTAGGGTTATGGAGTATGAGTGCGGATGTTGGGTAAGATGATTTTAGATCGAGATTGAGATGTATGTTAAGGTTTGTAAAGGAAGATGGGTTTTAGATGATAGGAAGGATGTAGGTATAGAGGGGTGGTGAGTGGCGTTATAGTTGGTTGTTGGGGGGAGAGTATATGATCAGATGTTAGTAGGGAGAGATAAGGAATTTTCGTTTTGAAGATGAAGTGAAGAAGGAGTGTTCGAGGAATGTAGTTTGAGTGTTGTAAGTGAATCGGGAGAGTGGGGTTTTTGATGAAGTGATTTAGTTTTAGGTAGAGTGGTGCTTAGAGTAGTGTTAGTGTAATTGAGATAGTTGTTCGAGGAATGCGGAGAGAAGAGAGGTTTTGAGGTTTGAAGATGAGTTGTTGTTTTTCGTTTAAGTTTAGAATAGCGTGAAGAGTTTTTGTGGTGAGGATGTTCGTGTGGCAGAGTATGATAGGAAGGTAAGTGTCAGAAGAGGGAGAGTAGAAGAGAGGGATAGATCGTGAGAGAGTAGATTAGTTTAGATAGAGGTGAGATTAGTGGTTGCGAGTATGATGTGAATAGAGGTTATGAGAGAGGGTTAGAGAGATTCGTTATTTAGAGGGAGTATGAAGAGGTTGTCCGAGGGGATTTTTTGAAGATGGTAGAGGGCTATGGCTATTATGAATGATATAGAGGAGAAGAGAGAGTTAGATGTTAGGGGAGTTGTAGGCGCGGTTAGACGGGGTAGATTGAGAGTAGAGAGAGGCTAGGCGTAGTTAATAGAGAGATGTTATTTTTAGTAGAGTTGGAGTTTAAGATGGGAGAGTCTTTTGTTTGGTTTGTTTGAGAGGAGAGGGTAGTTTAGGAGGAAAGAGTTTGGAGGTTAGATAGAGGTCTTAAGAGATGTTGATAGAGATGTTTTTTAGATGTAGAGGATTAAGATAGAGTGAGAGGTTATGTAGATTTGGTGTAGATTTGAGTTATTTTTTTGGGTTTAGAGTTAGATTATTAGAAGAGAAGATTTAGGTTTTTGGGGAAGTAGGTGGATGAGCTAGTATGAGGGTAAGGAGTTTAGAGTGGGGGGAAGAGGAGTTATCAGTGAGAGGTAGAAGTTTTTAGGTCAGTAGATGTTGGGAGAGTGAGTAGTGGAGAGAGTCTAAAGATAGGGTTTGAGTATTAAGAGGTTCATTTATTTATAGATGTTGAGAGTATTATAAGCGTAGGATTGTTCGAGAGAGAGTTTAGGCGTAGAGGAATTTGAGTTAGATGGGTGTTTTTAGTTAGCTAGAAGAGTTGTATTTTAGATGTTAGGGAGAGGTTGAGTTTAGAGGATGGTTCGTAGAGTTTTAGTAGGTTAGACTTGTAGATGTGTAAACGAGACGTATGGTAAGAAGAGGATTGCGAGGGAGAGATAGAAGGAGTTAGATGGGACTGAGAAATATCGAGATGTAGAAGAGTATCTGGGTTAGGAAGAAGAGAGGGTTATTTGAGAGTTTTTGTTAGGGTAAGGCTAATAGATTATAGTAGAGAATGTTGATAGAGGAGGTAGCGAGTACAAGGAGGGAGATGAGGTTTGGAGAATAGATGTTCGAGAGCGAGTTTAGAGAGAAGCGGTTAGATAGACGGACGTTAAGAGTTTTTTAAGTAATATGAGTAAGATATGTAGAAGGGATTTGTGGTTAGAACTGAGTTATCATTGAACTAAGTTGTAGGCCTTCCAGTCCCACCAAGGCCGCATGGTTTCAAATTGGATCATAAATGCTCTCAACAAAATCAAACTCGAATCAGGAAGCAGAAGCATCACTACAATCAAGCACACACAAGGCCTACGAGTCATACCTTACAAACATTCGTTAAAGCCTCACTTTCAAAGAATCATAGAAAGAGTGGTAGTCCATAGGCATGATACTCTTCATTTTTTGAAGGTCCTCTCACTTCAACTTGGAAATACCCAAGCTCTCATGATAGAGTCGGGGAGTGGTTGACAGTTCATTACTGGGCCCGCCTCGTCTTCTAGGTAGCAGTTCCTAGCAATCCATCACTGATCAAACAAACTTCTTCAATGACCTGACATGCCTGAATTCGTCCTTTAATGTAATCATGAATGCAGCTAACGAATTCATTGGCAGTTACCTGTCCTTCCGCTTCTTGCCAGACGTACAAATCGGCATCTCTAGTCACCATGTCATAAAATGTGAAATTGTGAATTTGTAGTTTCTGCTTGATGTACAAGGCCGAGGCTTGACTACGTGGACATGTCAACACACTTTGTAGGTCCATGGTAATCGCCAGCTTTTTCCCATTGGAAAACATGGCATAAGATTTTATCTGGTTCTTTGCTTCTCTGGCTTCATCTTTTTTTCTATGTGGAGAGAATATGCTTCAGAATACAAATTTCCGGCCGCGTGTGACAAGCAGCTATCGCACTGGTCCTTTCGAGGGTGGTGAATGAAGACATTCTTTTTCTTTGCAAGCTTGGAGAAGCATTGTCGCGTGATTGGCGAGGAATTGATGTCGTCACACCATCTAATGTAGGCACAGTGAAGGTTTGCGTACGACTTGAAAGCAGGGGTACGCTCGGGGGGGTGCCCGGGGAGGCCGAGCCTACCCACTTTCTTCATGGCCCAGTTCCGGGGGGGCTCGGGTAGGCTCTCCAATTTTGAATGATTTATTGATAAAGATGGTGAAATCTGTAGTGAATATTTCACTAAAATATGAAGGTGCTACACGCTTGTCATCCGTATTTCTTCGCTCTTCAAATTTTGGATATCCAACAGAAAATTGGTGAGTACCTTTACATGTTACTTACAAAAATAAAAGGTAATGACGACATGACCCTGAACATATTAATTTGCTGAATCTCAGCAGCGAATAGCGTGTCGATGCTTGTGTCATCTTGTGCTAAAAATATTTGTAGTCGATAAACATTCGCACCAATCATAATAATTAAACAATTATTTCATCTATGTATTATCATTTGTTTTTGATAGTTAACAACCACCTCAAATGAAAAATGATCGGATTTTTTGTGCTTGGATCTATATTAATCAATTCAAAAAAAGTTTCTGTTGAATCATATGATATTTCACGGTGGTTTTTGTTGTTGATGTTGAGTTTTTAACGTTACTTGATGTATTGATTGTCCGTGTCGGTGTTGATGATTAGTTTCTTATACATCTTCGTCATTGCTGGCCTTTGTCATGTCAATACAAGTAGTTAATAAAAGACGAAGTCCATTATTAAAGAGTATTAGATGATGTTCCCTCGTAAATAATAATAATAATAATAAAAGAGCTCTATTTCGAAGTGACATGCGCATAACGAATAACAGTAAGGAACAGTGAAGTTACAAGTCACAATGGAAGGAAGGAGGTAGATCACGAGCGGGAGAAGAAGAAAAACGATATGGTGTCAATGTCCCGGGAGGAAATCAGCGTGCAGCATTCCAGTTATGAAATTCCGGCCGGTATTGGTGTTGAATGCACTGCGTTGGAAGCTATGACTCTTTTGTCTAAGGTTTCGGTTATGGTTGGTGGTCGAAGGCAAAAACTTGTGTAGGACGTGGAATCTATTGGTCGTGGTTTTCTTAAACAGCCGTTTGTCTGATATTTCGACTGAACCTCGCACATCAATTTGCTGGCAGCCTGGCAGTATTTGAAGCGAGCTTCCCACATAATTGGCAATTCTTTTCCTTTCTGTTGTACTCACGAACCCCCACCAGCTGTGTGCCGCATACAGAAGGCGATTCAATATGAGAGCAGTGTAGACTTGATGTAGAGTTTCGGGGCTTGCTCCTCGGCTTTTAATAATTTTGATAACGCATAGACTGCCATTCGATTTCTTAAGCTGATTTCGTATATGTTGGTCCATTTTCAGCCGATCAATGAAGGTAACCCCGAGCACTTCAAGGTAGTGGCATCGTGTGATATTTGGAATTTCTTCTGATAAATGCAATTTTTGCTTTATTTGACGCATCAATCACGATTTTGAAATGCTTAATGACCGGTAAAAGTCACAACAGCTTGCGGCAATTAAGCTCTCCTCCGTCAAATTTGTTTTAATGTGCGATAACTGCAATAGGCCTATTCCTTCATTCCATAACGCCGAGGCCTATAAAAATAAAAGTGGCTTTAGTGATGTTGAAAAGGCATAGCCTTAATGATCAACCTGATAAGATTTGCTTTGAGGCATGAATCTTGGAATAATAAGGCCATTTCCTTCATGGCTTCATTCTGTATAAAATGTGAAAGCCTAGCCCGGCCCTTGCCCTCCTCTGGTCTTTTTTTGTGAGATAGGCGTGTATGAAAACCTTCTTCTTTTACTTCAAGTAAAACCACTTTTGTAAGTTAGGAACGCCTAAAACTAGAGGCTTCCTTTTCAATTGTTTGGGTACATTATAACACGGGATAGGCCTACTTCCTTCACTCCATTTAAACATTTTTGCAGTGGTAGGGTCTGATACCAGTATAGTATTTATAAAATGGGAAGGCTTTAACCACAATGCTTCTAAAAATATAAAAGTGTTGTTGCGTGCTTCTTGAAAAGTGGGAAAGCCTTAGCCCTCCCTATGGCGCACCTGGTCAGTTGGGGTGAATTGGGTCACCTAACCTGGAATAAGCAAGAACTTATTTGTTTCAGTTGAATAAAAAAACGATGCGTCCGTATCATCTTAGAAGTAAAAAAAATCTGACATTTTCATTTTGCAAGAAACAATGCTTTTTATACCCCTTGAAACCATTGTTGTTGCAAAATGTGCAACGCATCTTTTTCATTTGATAAGATTGTGTTGAGATCAAGAGAAGATCAGAGAAGCTATATCTGAGTTAACAAGATGATAGTATTCATGGTTGATTATTGATTCGTTTAATGGTTTCATTTTACTTTTTTTCATCCGGTGGGATGAATATGGTCAGTCATTTTCCCAATCGCACTCTGTTAATAAGCTTTTATACGATATTCCATTTTGATAATTTATTGATGTTGTAAAAGCTGCATGCATATGTACAAGTAGATCAAATTACTTGTAAGAAACAAATTCTGCAGCACATGCAGCATTTTTCAGATGTTTTGTAGATGGCCGGTACCGGTGGGTAGGCTTGCCAAAGCGCAGATAGGCCTACAAATTTCCCAGATTCCTGATGCATATTGGTGGTCAGATTTCTTCCACCTTTTTACTCTCACACTTGTTACATCAAGGAATGAAGCACACGTCATTAAAGCTCATATGAATCTGATTTTGATATGGATAGAGGATGATTTTTGAAATTGCAGTTTATAGAATTCATAGCCAGACCGAGTTGAAAGGACACCTATAGGCATTTCATAGTTGGTGCTTTTTGTTTGCATGGGTTGCTGTGATCGCTGCCCACCACTACTATTTTCATTGTAGATTTACTTGATTAAGTCGATCTTTGGCTCCATGAAATACTACCTATATATACACGTGTATCAAAACTACAGTTTAATGCATTTGTGATAATAGCATATTTTCTTTTTTCATTGCAGGCACAATTACATGGATGGCAAGCCAGCTAAACGTCAAAGAAGTTTGTTGGACTTCTTAGGAAAGCAAGCTGCAGGTGATGATTTATCATCCTCGCCAACGTCGACTCTACCTGCAGATACGGAGCCATCATTGCCATCAATGGCCTCGTCTCAAGAGACTGAAAGAACACAAGAAAATGACGAGAAAGGAGATGTCGATGAAACCTAGTCAGCCAAACAGAAACTCATCTTCATGCAAGCTAACGAATGGCTTATTATCAAGAATGGAAAGCTTGGGTGCAGTTTCTGTAGAGACTTTAAGACAACGAACTTGGGACCACACAGTAAGCAAGGTGTCCATGTATCGAGAGAATGGGCAGCATGCGAAATATGTGCTGTCGACAGCACAAATGACAAAGCGGACAAAGCCAGTCGCCAGAAGCATTTAAGAAACAAAGTTTATAGGCACAGGGACTCGAACGCTCACTGCGCTGTGCGAAAAATTATGCAGGAAGGGAAATTGGACCAGATCGGAACTCTGTCGGCACAAATGGAAAATCGAAGCAAAGCGACCACTACAAAATGCCTCATACTACATTGCCAAAACATCCTTTGGCATACTACATTGCCAAAAATAATCGGCCCTATACAGACTATGAAACATTGATAGATCTTCAAGAGACCAATGGCGTAAATTTGGGTCGAAATTTGCATTCTCATGACACATGTACAAGAATGATTGAAGTGATCTCGAGCACAATGCGTCGCCAACTCTGTGAGAAGATCAGAGGGAGCAAAAATGGAATCTCATTGATCATCGACGAATCAACCTCGCTATCGAAGCGATCATGTCTGATCATTTACATGCGTTCAAAGATAACCCCGGAGGATCCTCCACTGAATGTGTTTCTAGACCTTGTTGAACTTCCTGCCCAGAATGCATCCACTGTGTTGAACTGCTTGATGACATCGCTAAAAGCCAATGGTTTTGATGACGCCTACCTGTCCTCCCATTTGATTTCCTTGTGCACTGATGGAGCCTCCGTGATGCTAGGAAAGCAAAGCGGTGTAGGAGCGCAGCTGAAAAAGCAATTTCCATCTATTGCGTTATGGCACTGCTTGAACAACAGACTGGAGCTCAGTGTCTCTGACTCAATAAAGGCGGTGGACGGCATTTTTCACATTCAATCTATGCTATCGAAGCTTCACAATATGTACTCATATTCCTCAAAGATGCAGCGGCAGTTGAACGATGTAGCAAGGAATCTCCATGTTCATCTGAAGAAGATTGGCAAAGTTTTCGATGTGAGATGGGTTGCCTCATCGTATCGGACCGTCAACGCGATATGGAATGACTATGCCGCCCTGGTCAAGAATTTCAGTGAATTATCGAGGAATGACATAGTGAAATGGAATGAAAGATACACGTATTCGGGAATAGTTTCCAAACTCACGACCAAAGAGCTCATCCAAGATCTGGCACTCGTCAAAGATTGCTTAGCAGCACTTGCTGAATTGAGCGAAACTCTTCAAAATCGGACCATGACCATCAATATGGCAAACAAGCACATTGAATGGACGATCTCTGCCCTGAAGAGCATGCAATCTGGCGTGGCTAACGGACAATATGCGTTTGACAAAATACAGGAAAATCTCAGTGTTGAGGCCGAAGGTGAACACAAAGTAACTTTCATGGGTGTTGATTTGAAGGAATTTACCAGGAGAACCCAGTACCAATCTTTCAGTCATGGTCGCTTCATTCAGGTATTGATCGACAACGTGAGCGCACGACTCACGATTGAGACACAGGAGCCATGCTTGAAGTTGATAGATGTTCTCTACCCGGAAAACTGGCCTGAAGATTATGAAATTCCCTGCCTTGAGGGTGAAAACACAATCCGACACCTTTGCGACAGGTTCTTTATTCCTCAGGAAGGAATTATTCTCTCATTCCGCGAATATATGTCAAACCCGATGAAAGTGCCTGGGCAAATTCAGAAGTCAATGATATATGGACTGGCCATGATGATCCCCGTGAGTTCCTCCGAGGCGGAACGAGACTTTCCCCAGATGAACTTGGTTTCCACTTCAAGTAGGTCTGTGCTAACGATACAGAACGTTTCGTCCCTTCTCTTTATAGGAGTCAATGGACCACCCTCCCATCTTTGGGATCCAGCTCCTAGTCTTGCTGAATGATCGAAGCGACAACACCATGCAACCGACAATCTCTCCAGAAAACGTATTGCTGTCATGGAGAAAGATTTGACTTGTAAGTCTTGTTGTTATTTATTGTTTAAATCTTGTTTTCTGACATTGACTATGTATATCTCGTCCTCTGAGTCTGATTACGACAGCCTATATACTGTACATACGAGCAGGTGCAACATTAGTCACGTTTTCAACTTTGAATTGTTTTTGTTTTGTTTGCTGTTGAGAAAGTTTACTAATTAGCTTGTTATCAAAGGATTGTCTGCTGCTCAGGAGAGTTTTTAGAATTATACTGTCTGTCAAAAGTCTTTGCACCCCTAAGATATTTGAAGTTTCAAGCTAATTAAGTGGCAGTTTATTCTTAGCGAATGTCTCCAGTTTAATGTCTTATAATGCTTCACTTAGATAAAAACAATTTGGGTCATGACACGGAGTTAATTAGCTGTGAACACCATTCAGTGACAAGCGGTCGTAAGAATAAAAGTGCGGACAAGCGTCAACAAACGTAGTCAGCAATCATGGCGACGCGTGAATTGAGCGAAGAAAAGCGGTGGCGTATTGTCACACTCAGTATTGATGCTAAGTGGTCTTACAATCGAATCGCCAGTCATTTGAATGTTCCAAAATCAACCGTTAGGTATCAAATTAAACGGTATAGGGAGACACATTCAGTGAAAGACAGAAACAGATCCGGCAGACCTTCAGTTCTTGCTGAAGACTCCTGTTCTTTCATTACTTCCACAGCTGAAGCAAATCCGTTTCTAAGCATTCCAGAATTACAGAGACTTCTTCGTGAGAGGAATGTTCGAGTGTCCCAGTCATCAATAAGTAGACGCCTACATGATGCTTGTCTTCACAGCTTTCGTCCTTTCAGATTTCTTCCACTTAGCGATAGTCATAAGCTTGCATGTTTGCAATGGGCACGACAGCATCGCTCATGGTCGGCACTTCAAGAATGGCGTCAAGTAATTTTCACTGATGAAAGTGTTTTCTGTCTCCGTCGTACTGATGGTCGCTTGAGGGTTTGGAGAAAGAGAAATACTCGGTACGCAAACTTCGCTGCAGTACAGACCCAAGAGCGGCGAGGTTTTGGTGGTGGTTCAGTAATGGTCTGGGCAGCTATCGCCTGGAACGGCAAATCTGATCTTGTGATGCCAAACGGTTCTGTGAACGGTGAAAAGTACCGTGAGATTTTGACCACCGTTGGTATTCCTTTTGGACTCAATGTTATAGGTCCAGGGTTCCTTCTACAGGACGATAATGCTCGACCCCATCGCTGCCGTCTTCTTGAGACACTCCACCTCGAGAATCATGACTACACTCACATGGAGTGCCGAGTCGCAGTCCCGACCTCAATCCTATTAAACATGTGTGGGACGAGCTTGGTAGGCGAATCTCAAAGCGACAAATTCGAAATATTGCTGATCTGAAATCTGCTCTGAAAGATGAATGGTGCAGTATTCCTCAGAACTCCATTCGTCGTATCATTCGTTCGATGCGTTCACGCTGCGACAGTGTGATCGCAGCTCAAGGCGGTGCCACTAGGTACTGATGACATTATACAGAGTTTGTTGTATAAAATGTATATAATTGTAAATATGTTCAGTATCAGTATGCTTGTATGTTACGTTTCATTTCTATTAAAATGGAAATTGGTAGCATTTCGCAGTTTTTTATTCTCTTATTACATTTTTTGGGAAGAAATTATAGGCGATCCACACATATTGCAATAACTAAAGTTGGACAAATCTGTCCACATTCACGACTTCTGCCTCTGAAAGCTATTATATACACGTAATAAAGTATGAAAACATTGAAAACGCTATTTTTCTGAGGGGTGCAAAGACTTTTGACGGCAGTATAATTTGAAAAGGTTTGTTATGTAGATTTTGTTTCAATCTACTATTGTGCTCTCGGAAAAGATTTTGCAGAATTTGATTGTTAAAGTTGCACTGATATTATTACACAGATTTGATGAAAACGATTTTTTATTCGCTGCATATTTCTGGAGATACATACCATACCAATAATTCTTAAGTTAAAGTAAAGGCTCCTAATCCCATAAACCTTTATTTGAGGGACAATGAAATTTCAGCTAACTTAGGTTTTTATATTAAGTAGGCCCTGTCTTTCAATTGAAACGTTTGTGAGCTATGCTTAAGAATGGCTGAGTCTGAGTTTCACTTCTATTCTAGACATATCAACGTCAAAGATTCAAGAATTTGAAGCTTTTCTGATATTTTCAGAAAGTCGAAATTTTGAAAATTCCAAAAATGACTTTATTTTCATACCCTAAAGGGGGTAGGGGTCAAAGTTGCAAAATAGGGCCTACCCACCTTTTTTCAGTCGAGCGTACCCCTGCTTGAAAGATGCATCAACATATTTTCTCGACGTGGATGCCCTACAGTAGTGGCTTGGCACAGCAGGAAGACTATCAATAAATTCCTCTGCCTTAGAAATCTTTCCTGCTCGAGCATCATTCCGTGATTTCTGCTCTGGAATTCCTGGGTGGATGACTTTCCTCCAACCTCTGATGTGCTTCTCGCCAATTGCAAATGTACTAAGGAACATGCCTCTACAAACTTTGACGCGACTTCCATCTTCTGATTTCAGATGGTATTCAAAACCGTTTTCCTTCATTGCTGAATCTGTTTCTTCAGCATCTGGTCTCCTTCTTACAGATTCCCTAGCCTCAATAAATGACATGATAAAAATCCTCTTTTCCTCCCAAGTGCGAAGACTCCAAAATTCATTGAACAGCTCAGACCTCTTTTCATCTGATGCACTACTGCACAACCATGATCTAGACCCACTTGCACTATGAGTGTGACTATGATTACATCGAACTCCAAGACGTCGTGATGATCTGATAGTATCTTGACGAGCAACTCCTGACACACTATCATACGAATATCCTAGGTATTCATTTCCATGCAGTCTAGATAGAGTCGACATTCTGCGTTTATGACCATGAGCAGATGAAATGCCAGGATCACTACATGGAGGTTCTACATGAACACTATCAAAGGTCATGGCATCAATACAATCAAAACTCACATCAGCTACAGGAGAAACGTATACATCACGATCACAGACACTATCAGTAGAGACGTGCACATCAGGATCAGGATCGGAGGCAGTAGCAGTAGGGACATGCACATCAGGATCGGAGGCAGTAGCAGTAGGGACATGCACATCAGGATCGGAGGCAGTAGCAGTAGAGACGTGCACATCAGGATCAGGATCGGAGGTATTAGCGGTAGAGACATGCACATCAGGATCACGATCACACCAGGTAGTACGTGTTGATACAGCTTCTTGCAGAATTTCTTGCATGCATGTTGATGTTCTTCTTTTCTTAGCTGGTATTTTCAACGTAAGAGCGGCCTGGAGGCACCTCTTCCCATAAGACATCAGGCTGAACTGATTTCGTTCTCATCAAGGTGACCTTATCGATACTCGTGATGAGTCAGCATTGTCGTCTGATCGAACGTGAGAAAGTGGATTTTCAGCGTGGTGTTGTCGGGACATTTCAATGTTGCCAAGACTGGTTAGTCCGTGCGTCATACGAAGTATTTTAGAAACAAACATACACATAGGGCCTTTTACCGATTACAAAAATGGACTGTCGACACATAGGGCCTTTTGCATTTCTGAATTATAACAAACTTCCTGTTCGAATTTGAATTTATCGTTCAAGGACGGTGTGTAAAACACAATCGAGAACAATTCTACGTTAAAAAGTCATTTTCGAAAATTTTACACATAGGGCCTTTTACCGATTCACCGACGATATTTTTCTCTGTAAAACGACTATCTTTCCTTTGTGTGTATACACAGCGGTTCATGTCGTCATGAAATGAGTCACCAAATGTAGTGCGCTTTGAAGCACTTGGCGCACAATCCCACACTGCATGCACTCCTAGCATTTCCTTCGTGAAATACCTTGACATTGAGCCAGGGTGCAGCAAATACTTAGGTATGGGTGCGATCGAATGACATATAGGCCTACTATCGTTGTGCATTGCCACTGTCAAATTCTGACGTCCGGCCTCTCCCATGCAATTGTTTTCCTTTTTAGAGTTCATAATCACACTTCTTATCCCCCAATTCATCTCTAGGACCTGACGGGATTACAAATTTGATGTTAATCAATAGCGGCTATTGTATAGTGCCTGTTTTACGTAAATTTTTTTCTCATCTCCTTTGTTCGGGCAAAGTGCCTAGAGACTGGAAAGTTTCTTGTGTTGTACCTATTTTCAAGAAAGGCTGCAAGTCCGACTGTTCAAATTATCGTCCAATCAGCCTTACATCATCCATCTGCAAATTACTTGAAAGAATTGTCAAGACTGCTTTGTTAAATCATGTAATGACCCATTCTCTTTTACATGGTTCTCAGCATGGCTTTTTGCCTGGTCGTTCGTGTTCTACGGCACTTTTGAGTTTTACTGATTATGCAACATCTAATGTAGATAATGGCCGTTGTGTAGATGCAATATATATTGATTTCTGTATAGCATTTGATTCTGTCCACTTCAGACGTTTGATTGTTAAATTGCGCTCTTTTGGTATATGTGGCTCTTTGCTGGATTGGATTTTCTCGTTTATCTCTGTTGCCGTATCGTGTTGTGCAAGTTACATTCAAGTATTACTTACATGGCAAGTACAACTTACGGAAGTGTCACTTGAAACTCACTTGTCAAGTCGTATCGAACAACAAACACCAACGTGAGTCGAACTTTAAGAGTGGAATTCCCTAAATGGAAATAGCAAGCACCGTACGTAGTCACTGGTAACTGTGTATGACTTGAACAGTGTTCGACCAATCGGATACTTATGTCTACATACATCTCATGCAAGAGCATCTTGTAGCGATATTGATTAAATACGTAGAGTACGGCGTAAAACTTAGTTGTTCGTCACGTTTGGAAGTCTTATGATTCTCTACATGATGTCTGCTTCAACTGCGAAACAACCGCCCATGAATGACCAACAGTGTTTATTTATAGTTGAAAGCTTTGAACGTCGCAAGGATATTTTCTACAATAAGAGCAATCGAGCTAATGCATCGAAGTTGAAAAGGACTGCATGGACAGAAATAGCGAGGAATTTAATAACAAATGTCCTCTGAATCATCGTGACTGGCTAGGAGTGAAGAAGAAATGGGAAAATATGGTCTCAATTGCAAAGAAATAGTCATCAAATGTTCGAAGATCCCGTAAACAAACTGGCGGCGGTCCACCTATTCCTGATCCTCCATCGTACATCAAAGCCATCTCTGATATGTTGGGAGGCTTTCACAGGAGTTGGGCTCCTATCGAGAGCGCAGCTGAACCAGTGACAGACGATCAAATAGTCGAACCAACAGATTCATCAGTTCACCTCGATGAATTTCCGACAAAATCTTCATCCCCTAAGTGTGATACTAATTTTGTTGAAATCTCGGATAAACGTCAAAAGCGAGTCCTGAATCGAAAGAGAGATGAAAATACTGTAGAAAACCTGCATAAGGATGTTCTCAATCTAGAGAAGGAAAAGCTTGGGCTGGAGATCAAGAAGTTGCGATTGGAAATAAGCTACGCGGAAACCAAACGTCTGCGCTCAACTCAACAGGAAGTAAACCCCGATGTTACAAGTTTTATACCTTTTCCCGGTCAAATTAGCAAGCTGTTCAGTCAAATTAGCACGCGAGGAAAGGGAGGCGCACAGGATTGCTGACGTCATTTCAGCGTCATCCCTATTATTAGCTATTTATAGAAATGACATTAGCGCCCGTGTGACGAATTCTAATTGTGAATTCCACTAGGTATGCTATGTTCAATGAAATTATCACGCTTCACAATGATATTCGCAGCGCGTTATCAGCACCCAATCATTTCGCACGATGCCGTACATGCGGATATCCGCCGAATCTCGTGAGAGTCTCATAAATGCTTTTGATGAAAGCCGTGACTTTATTTTTATTGCCGATACCCTGCAAATTAATCGTCGAACGGCTTATGGAATAATTCAAAGATATCAAAAACTGGAAGGCGAGAAAATTTACCCAGAGGAGGTTCACTGTCCATTCTGACTCCTCAAATGCAAAATGCCCTAATAACTTTCGTCGAGGAGAAGCCTACAGCAACTTTACTCGAGCTGTCGGCAGAATTACATGAAAAATTCCCAAATCGTCCAATGGTATCACGAATGACTGTATCACGCTTTCTCGACGGAAAACTTGTAACTTTAAAGCTTCTGCGAAATGTGCCTTTCGATTGGAATACCGAAGAGCTGAAAGAAGACAGAAAATTATTCATGGAATGGCTTCTTCCTGTTTGTAGCAGTAAATCTACTGTTTATCTCGATGAATGTGGATTCAGCATGTGGACATGTCGAAGTCAAGGACGATCATTGAGAGGACAGCGTGCGGTTCGCTCATTATGTGGGCAGCGAGGAAGAAACACTACTGTTGTTCTTTCAGTTTCGGAGAAGTTTGGTTTGGTGCACTACAAAATTATCGACGGTGGAATGACCCAAGAAATATTCAATTACTTCGTTATGGAAATTTCTGCTTTACTTGAGGACGAGGAGATTGTTTTGATATTTGACAACGCTCCCGCACATCGAAAGCCGCCGGTTATGCTGTCTGAGCATGAAACTAAACCTCTTCCCAGGTATTCACCATTTCTAAATATGACTGAGATGGCCATGTTTAAAAGCTCACCTCAAGAGGAAATTGAGTGAACCATCAATACAAGTGAGACTATCTAGCCATCAACTTGCAGCTGCACAGGGAATGACGCTGCATGCTCACAGATCGTCCATCTTGAAAGGAACCATAGAATCGTGTATATCGGAAATAACGCGAGAGAAATGATCAGCATGGTTCAAATATACCTTGAATTATGCCCCAGCTTGTCTACAGAAACAGGATATTTTTGACTAAGTGCATTTGTGGTTTGGGTAGTCATTGTTTTTGATTAATGCCATTTCTACAGAAACATTTTGTAATTGATAAATATGGGAGGTTTTTGATTAATGCCATTTCTATAGAAACATTTTGTAATCGATAAATATGGGATTCTGTCTTGTCTTAATTACCTGTAGCAAAAGAAATTCTGATAATTCACAAACCAAGTGTTCATTGTCAATTAATTGTGGCTTAAATTAAATACTGATATCTAAATATAGTGAGAGTAAATCTAGATGAAATAGGGAATTCAATTATACCCCTGACGTCATGATGATTCTTCTGCGTGCGCTCACTGCACGCGTGCTAATTTGATCGAACATTATGCTAATTTGACCGGGAAAAGGTATATTAATATGGATACTGATGCGGTCGTGTTCTATGATTCAACAAATGAGCGCAGAAGTATGTGATTTTTATACTTTCTATTAGTTTTGTAGTTCGTTTTAATAAAACTAATGTTAATATTTGTTAGCATTAATCAGTGGCGGCTCTATGGATTTCTGTTAGGTCATGCTCATCAATTTTTTCGCATCATGAGGAAAAAAGTATGTGTGACAGCTATCATACGAGGATTTTTAACCATGCAACTGATGTAGCTTAATATCATGCAACTTAAGAAACAGTTACGAATTCGATGAACAAAATTTTAATCTCATTCCATTTGCATTTGCCCTTTCCTAATTATAATTCAAACATGCAAGCCGACTACTTTTCACATCAGGTAATCCAGTGAATATGGTGTAGGGCTAGGCATAATTCTAATGATCTACATACTGTATCAGCCAAAATACGCTTAAAATAAAATTCCAGGCGTAGGCTACATGATTTGTATTTTTGAGTACATCCGATGATAATCTGATGCATGCATAGCTTATTATACTATTTGCTCCTAGACATATCTACATATGCAAGCATGTAGAAGACCACGGCTAAATTTAATCACCAGATAATGTATATTAAATAATATTCAAGTTCTAGTTATTTGAAGCATGCATTTAAGATAGTAAAAACACCGTCAATCGCACAAAATCACAAGCTGTATTAACATTGGAAGATATTGAATTACTTATAAAGGAGGTCAATTCGATGGGGTTTCAATCGTGCAACTGAGACTCGAGACATCTCATGATCTCACTACACCGATAAAATCACAGATTGCCGTCCAATCAGCTACCGTTAGTTGGTTGAAACGAGCTACACGTATCATTTGTGCTTCCCGTCCACGGCATGAGATGGAGTATGAAAATCGTCACCCGCAGATTTTGCTATTGTTCTCCCGTCAGATGATCCGGCCAATAACAAATGAGGTATGCTCGAATTGACTTGCGTTCCCCTAATTTTTTAGAACAAATTAGCTACTTGATAAATCTTAATTGAGTATGACCTTAATGTCACAGCAACATGATCTGACATAGTAATCAAAATGTTGTCAAATGTAATCAAATGATGTTGGAAGTTTTTTTGTTGACTCAAAACTTTCCCTTTCTTGTGGTTGACATCGTTGATTGTGTGGAGGAAAATTAGACAAAATACTTCGTCATGCTGAGCATGAAGGGCATGATCGCTAAAGCCGCCACTGGCA
>CAJQUW010002378.1:0-177436 GCA_907163375.1 Prostheceraeus crozeri | reverse complement strand
ATAAACGTTATTCCACAACCTGATCTTCCCGCAAATAACTGACAAAACATTATTAGATAAATTTGGATGAAGATAAATTTAAAGGTTATTTTTTAATTAATGGAGGAAAGTATCACCGTTCATATATTTAAATAAAAAAATTTATTTTTATATTTTTTATTTTTGTTTTTAAAGAAGAAAAGAAAATTAAACATCTCTACTCGTCGGCGATGGAGTATTATACCTCTCGAACGGGAGTTTATACCTCTCGAAACGGGAGTTTAACCTCCCGAACGGGAGTTTATACTCCCTAACCAAAAAGATCCTAACATATATCTCTTCACCCTCCAAAATTTATTTCTTGTCCCAATATTTATCATCTATGATTCTAAGTTAATGTTGTAATAGTTTTTTTCTTGTAATAGGAAAATATATTAATGATTTGGTGTAAATACAGTTTAATCTATCACCAATGTTACAGTAAAAGCTGGAAATACTGAATATTAAATTTGATAATATAACCATTAATGATAATCCACCTACAATAATACACACAATGTACAACAATTGAATTTATTTCAGTTAATTTTTGGAATCTTCACACCTAAATGTGATAACCTTGACTATAGGTATGATTAATTAAATCCTACTAAGCTATGACAATGATCCCCCCTATTCATGATTAAAATCAAACTTGATGATTTCGTCCTAAAGAAGAGAAACATTATTAACTGCCGTTCACCTGCAGAAATGTAATAGTTTCTTAATCTTTAAATTGGTATACCTAAATGTCTCTTAATTTCATTTGATAATTGTTTCAACATCGTAATAAACCAGGAAGAAAAGAAAATATTCCACGTTATTGCCTTTATCATAGAATATCTAAATTGATCATTCACAATCTTTGTATAACGTAATTGAAAATAGATAAAAGGAAAGAGAAACTATTCAATGCAATTTGATAATTTTTTAATCTGTTCTAAATGTAGAAAGGGTTCTAAAATACAAGTGAGTTATGAAGTTAGTTTGATATAATTTATTTAAACGTCGTACTAAAATTATGATGAACCCAAAATCTCTGTCAAATTTTTCTAAATGATTATTAATTTTGTGTAAATCTGCTGAAACCGCATTTTTAAAACTAAAAAAAAAATATAAATAAATATTTATTTATGAAATATTTTTTTTTACTCAAGATTAAAACAACAACATATTCACCCGAACGGGCGCATAGTCCCTGTGAAAGACATCAAGAGATGTCGGTTCAGGGCGAAGCCCTGGAGGACAATCAGAGAAGTGGGTATCCAGTACACTTTTATAATCCACTTCCTTGTAGGAATCGTTATTTCTAACAGTCCATTTCCAACTAGCAATGAATTACCAAATGAGAAACTAGAATAAGTGGTCCTTCTTTTATAGCAGATATTAATAAATATGTTAATCTATATTTAGTAAATTCTATGTTGGATCATCTGGTAAAAATATGTGGTGGTTCGGTTTACTGTTATTCAGATAAAAACCTTTCCCAACATTACACTCCTCGTTGATAATAACATATTCTAAATTGTTCTATACGTCTCAATGAGATATTACTTGCACCAACTCAGTCTAACATAAGCTTCTTCTATTTTATGAGATCTACTACATGCAAAAATATTTAAATCTGTCTCCTTCTTTAAAAAGATTTTTCTTAAACAAAATTTTCTATCTAAATTAAAAGGAGTATTTATCTGGTGAAGAAAATTAAAACCTCGCAAAGGATGTGCGAAATATATCTTTTTTGACCGAGGATAAAATTCCTAGGAATTGTTGCTTCCCATCTATAAATTGAAATAGTAATGGTTTTTTTTGTTTTATTTTTCATTTTTCTAATTGCATAGATTTTTGGTAATATTCTGTTATTAATGTGTTTGGATTCTTAGTCATCCATAGTCATCTAAATACAGTATTGTTGCTCAGGCTCTGTTATCAACACATTTGTTATTTCTCATTATGTGTACTTTCTTTTTCAAGAGTTTTAAAAGGGTTCCATCGTTTTCTTTGTCTCAAAATCAGTTTTTTACTTGCTCGGTTTGCTGCATTTTTTTCAAACATAACAGCTTGAATACCAGCTTTTTATCATTTCTATTGTTGAAGATGATTTTCTTTCATTATATTCTTTGTTTTATTAACTCTTCTAATTGTTTTAATTCTTTTTAATTATCAGCTCTAATTTTATTCCATTTTTAAAATATAATATTTGAAATTATGTGGTAACATTGGAATACAGCAAAAACATTTTACTGAACAAATTATTTTTTATTGCTTGTTGTTTGACATTTTTCGTTTAAGTTTTTCGGTCTAGTTTTCTACGTTAAAGTTTTGTTAATAAAGTTTTGCTTAATTTTTCGCTTAAAGTTATTAGCTCTTCTAAAAAAATTTTGTCATTTTCTTCATTAGAAATTTTACCATCACTCGAAATTTTGCCATCCTGTTTATTTTATCATCAACTTTTTCGACTGTAATTGAAATGATATTTGATTTACTTCATTAGCTATTTGATCAAATTTTTCAATCTCATCTAACGTAATAACATTATCAACACATACTCTTTGAAAGTAGTAATGAAGTTTATCATAGACTACTATAATAAGTAAATGCTTAGTTTTTAATGATTTTCGTTTCTTAGTTATTAAAGATTTATCTAACATTGTAACAAGTGAAGTTGCAAAAACACCGTACCTGTTAAAGCTGTAGCAACTACTGGAATTACTAAAAACACTGAAGATGATAACAATTGTTAAAGCACTAAAACTTATTGTTAAGAAATGCCAATTCCTTGTGTTACATTCTTAACTTTAGTCACATCTCTTTCTTATTTTTTATAATGCTCTAATCTTAAATATAATTGAGATTCCTTATCTTTCATATACCTAACTCTATCTTTGTGTTTTTCTTATTAATTTTTTCAATGTCCATTAATGTAGAACTACGTTCATATGATAAAGAAGGATAAATTCTTGCGGTTTCTTCCACTTTTGTTTCTTCCATTTTTAAAGAAATATTTTGAATAAATATTTTGAATACAATCTTTCTGAATGCATTTAAATCGAAATACGTAGTTGTTTGTTGTGTCGTATAATTTCTAAGAACACAGTCATGTTATTAACCTGAGGTAATATATCACCTATATTACTCAGTATAACTGTCGGATTTTCATCATTCATTTTAAATGAAATAAATTCCAATAACTGTAATAATGTCTACTTCTTGTACAGGAAAATGAAAACAACGGCAGTGTATTTTGCATCAAATATAATAATACAACAATCAATCTTATCACACAATTGTACAATGTCAGTCTACTACCATGAGACTGGAGAACAAAAGGAAATTTAATTACATTTCAAAATAATCCAAAATGCGCTACTACTAAGTTCCATGAATCATTCTTAAATATCAAACATTATGTTACATACTGAAATATAGATCTATACAATAGCAGTCTTCTAACCTATGAACTGGAGAACAAAAGGTAAATTTAATTACATTACAAAATAATCAAAATGCGCTACTACTAAGTTTGCCATGAATCATTTCTTAAATATCAAACAATAATTATCATACTGAAATATAGATCTATACAAAGCATCTTCTACCATGAGACTGGAAACAAAGGAAATTTAATTACTTTCAAAATAATCCAAAATGTGTTTACTACTTATAAATAAGATCTCATACATATGTATGCATCAAAGATGCATGTACATTGCACATATCTTAAAAATTGAAACAACACAGTTAATGTTCATTCCATCTTGGGAACCAAACCTCATTTCATTCTATAGATGTCGGTTGATTCAATTTTCTATATAAATTTTGGATTTCTTTAAAATGTTTTTCCTAACAAAACTAATGGGCATTGATGATTTAAACATTATACGTTTTGGTAGAATTAGACTGATAAGTTCATCCAAGAAATAACAATAACTTACGTATTAGGAAATTCTAAATAGTGTCCAAGTTACCACAATCTGTTTTTTTTTTAAATAAAATGTCACTCAATTCCAGAAGTTCCTTTTTAAATCCATAAACCTGATAAGCACACTTCTAGCAACGACCCATGGAGCACTTTATCACGATGCAATCAGTTTTGAAATCATAGTAGCACTAGCTCGATGGTAATGAAATCGTTCTTCTTGTAACATTGAACTGAGGAATTGAAGTAGTGTTAAGATACTGTTCTATTTTTACTGTAATATCCTCCACTGTGTTTTGAGAGTCCAATTTGTTTCTTCTTTCGTCGATGAATTTCTAACTTCCATCTCTTCAAAGTATTTTATTCGCAGTTTCCTTGTGCTCCCTATCTTTAATTAAGTTTAGTAAAATCGCATGTAAAACGAAAAAGCTTCTGCGGCAGTACGTTTTGGCAATTTTTTTGTTTTTTTGCAATAAGGAAAGAAAACATTCGACAGTTATATTAATGGAATTGGTTAATGAAGTCTACTTCCTACATGCTTGCAATTATATGCCAACACGTCCCTTTACAAAATGAATAAGTGGGTGTAGGCAGCTGATTGTTCTTCAACATTGTTTCCTTTCAAATGTTTGAGTTGGAGACACAGCTCCGTACACTGAAATGCATTTTATCATAAATGCGGGAAGCAATTTCTCTACCCGTTGAATGACGTATTGTAAAAGTCCTAAACTTAGTGTTAAGATATGTCAATTCCCGTTCAAATATTTTTAGTCCACATTACATATTTTTAAAAACCTGAAAAATGGATAAAATTCATGAATTTGAAAAATTCTCAACTTTAATGATTTTCGCTGTCCTTGAACGGTCATGATTTTAGCAATGAAAAACGAACCGAAGGTTTTCTAGGGCTTCGCCCGATTGTAAGTCTCAATTTGAGATTTTTGAAAAATTTGAAAATTGGGTATTTTTAAAAAACGCCCAAATCGGAGCGAAGCTCCTCTGGCTTTAGCCGATTTATGAATTTAGGTCTTCATAACCTGAAAAAGGGTTCAAATTCATGAATTCAAATTCATTTTTTGAAAAAATGGTACTTTTTGAATGGACTAAATTCATGAATTTAGGTCTTAAAAACCTGAAAAAGGGTCTAAATTCATAAATTTATGTCGTTTTTAAAAGTACTAATTTTTTGAATTTTATGGTGTCCTGGAACGGTCTTTTGCCCATTACTCGCATCGAACTTTACATTGAAAGCAATATGTACACAGAAAGTTAAAGTACTTTACTCTATGAATTGCAGCACGCTGTCATAATTTCATTGCATAATTTGCATGATAAGCTTTGGACTGGACCCTGACTGCATGGACTGCTCTCGAATCGGATGTGCATGCGATTTGATGATTGATGCATGTTTTTTCACAGTCTCAATTTTTCAAAAATCTTCAGGGAGACAAATCTTCAGCTTCTATGAGACTGGCAGATCTATAGCCTGCATATATTGAAACATTCAAACAATGTTTCAAACATAGACATCGGATAACATTATTAGGATGGTTCAAACTATGGTTTCAAACTTATTTTTTGTTGAAGGTAAACAAGAAGTAAAGAAAATTGCCTTGGCCATGGCATTGGCCTTGGTAACCAACACAGATCAGCGCACGTTTGAGTGACCTATAGGAACAATCGTAGACATCGGATGACATTATTGGGACACTATCCTAATAATGCAATCCGATGTCTATGGGATCAATCTGTGCCAAAGTCAGGCCGAATCTATGCTGTTGTTCTTCGATGAAAGAACTCATTCTAGTGAAAGGCACTCATAAGCCATTGAGACGCAATTTTTTTATAAGGTTCTCACCATAGACATCGAACACTAGGCACCTAGTTGTTGATGTTCGATGTCTGTGGCTCTCAGCATTTGAACAACCGGGACATTTGAACAACAATTTCTTAAGCTTCTCTGCAACATGGCAACTGTCCACAGCGCAACAACAGAGAAAATACGTTGCATTTTTCCCAACAGTAATGCAGTAATTCCACACTGTGCAAAGTTTTTTTCTAGACTTTCATGGACAAATCATGCTCAGAATTCATGGAAGTTATTATGACTTTAAGCGTACTAATGAAATTATCTCAGCTCTTTAGCGGTTTAGCATATTTTCTTCCTGCAGCTGCCTGTTTGGTTGTGGTAAGAGAGGTAACCGCATCGATGGTGTAATCAGCCTCGCCGCAATGGATAGTTTTGATATAAGTACAATTTATGAGGCTCTAGATGTCAACAAGCAAGGTTACATATCGCTGGAAGTAGTGCAAAGCTTTATTGAAGATTTCCAGAGACATTCCCCCGACAGTGAAGTGAGTAATCCGTGCATTTTGTAGTCGTGAAACATTGTAGATCGGTTGGCCTAAGAATTGTTAAAGTCATGGACTAGAATTAGAGATTTCATGTTGAATCAAATGCAATAGTTAATTTCTCAATATGTCGGGTTATACCGTATATGATAGATGGTCCAGCGAACTCTTGTATGCAATCGAACCAGGTTGCGAGCATCAATTTTTGTTCATGAACTTCCATACCCATGTCTTGGAAATGCAGTATGTTGACCCGAAAAGTAAATGTAGCTTAACATTTTCACGGAGAAGTGGTGGCCTACAGAACATTTACTTTCAGGGATGCAGATTATCAATCTGCAAACCTATTTTCTGAAATCCTAGATGCATGTGAGGTAGTTCAGTAGGTTAGTTATAATGACGAATCCTATGTTTCTAGGTGCTCTCTACTAAGAAATAATAATCTTTCTATTTGGCCGTGTAATCCACAGAAATAGGCTATAGCTTCCAGACTAATTGGTTGTGATAGCAATTAATATCATTTTTCTCAAGCTGTATCGGTACTTTCTCGAACAGAAAGCATGCTAAAATAATGATAGGCAGACCAAAATTTTGAGAAAGGCGACAGTTTGCGTCTTAGACTAACAAGCGACATGACTGACAAAAAATATTCGCACTGAGTTACATAACTTTTTTTGCATAAATGATCGTATGTTTTACTCAGTGCCGCTGCCTGTGGATATTGTAGATGCGTGTTGGTCCAATCAATCGAGTGCGCAAGGTTTATAGGCCAGAATGATCTGTCCGACGAATCTATGTTCCTTGACATTTTATTACAAATGTTCTTAACATATCGTATGTCTCTAAAGCATCCGTACATAATGAAGTGACTACATGAGCGACCATTTACTCAGTTGTGATTTAGACAGACAGACAGACAGTCCACTGTTAAATCAGGACTTGCACATCAATTTCCCACAGGACTTCACATATACGTTTGGAAGTGATCGGATGTTATTGTTCAACCGAGCAGTTGACACAACATGCCTGTAGCCACAACATGCGAAACTCTCGCGACTGTTGCGTTTATAGCAAGATAGCAATTGCTGCGCTTGCTTCGACTCACATTTTGGTGATTTAAGTACTCCTTCTATGGAGCTTGTGTTAGTGCTTTTCACATGGCCTACATGCATTTTTGCGTAGACCTATAGCCTAAATGTTGTTGAGGATGATCAACGAACTGGAAAATTTGGGAATTTCAGGTAAGTTTCTGTGTCGGGGAAGTCAAGGCATTACTGAAAATTTTGAAATTTGTGATCGTTTTCTATAACTGATTTAATAACGTATTACTGCTTTTGATTAAAAGTGATGTAAATCACAATATTTTAGCGTAATATAAACAACAATTAGTTTCACTTATTTTTTTCTGCTAGATGACGCAGGGCTATTCGGCAGGAGATTGACTGTATAAATTTCAATTTGGTGGTTTTGATGAAGATCTTTTTTTCTGTATGACCGACCAAATGTTCTTTTATTTTCTGTTCCACAAATCATGTTTCTAGCATGTTTTCTCGGCCATACAACAGCTCCACGTCATAGAGAATCTATATCATTTATCAGCCTTAAATATAATTGATAGGACGAAGTATTATAGCTGATAATAATTGGTCCCAGCATTAGTCGTAAACCCATCGAAGCTTATCAACGAAGAATGTAATTTCGATACCAACTATGGGTTTATAATTGACGTCGGGAAGTGTACATCAGGCTGTCTATGAGGATGACATCTCACTTTGTATTCGAAACTGGTGTCATGAATAATTAGGTGAATGGCATGAAATAATAGGTGAGATGGCATATGGGGTGAATTGTTATATGGGTCCTCCTCAGGAAACTTATGCTAGGCAGTATGAAATCACCACTGGTTTTTCCATGACCATCTCCATATCAGGCAGTGAAAATATCACGATGCATGCTCCAGCCGTTTATGTCTCAGGCGAGGATGAAGAAAGATCGCCTTTTTTGGAGTTTGGTGATGTACTTTTCCACGGGTGCTGTATTTATACTCGAACGAGTTGAAGAGCAATAGTGACCGCCTTGCCGATCTTTTATTTGCTGTTCATAAGCGAGCACACAAACTGATCATGTTTAGCAATGTCAATGGATCCTGTAATTGTCACTGGGACACTGCTACCGCTCGTCGGCAGACACGGAGGTTGCAACTCTCTGGAAATTGCAGAAAATTCTAGACCATCTACATGTTTTAATGCCTTTTCGCATGCCGAAGACTTCTAAATTCTACTCCGAGTAAACACGTGCCTCTGTAAGATACATGTCTTTCATCCCGCTCAAAAAATTCTTTGCATGGTTAGTCTTACACTATTTACTTTTTGTCATCATCTAAATGCATATCTCGAAAATTCGGACATATGTACGGCAAATACTAGATGTCTGCGTGATTCCTAGTCTGTTGTCGAAAAACACTGCTACTAGTAAATTATGTCGAAAGTTGTACCAGAACAAGGACTTCATATGAGTGGTGGTATAACACGACTACATGAAATAGATGTCACATGGGGTGCCAAATGGCTAGTGTTCTTCAATCCTTCAAAAACTCAAGAGTAGCCTATTCTGCACTCCCGACTTAAAGGAGATGATGATCATCATAGTACTAGGATGTCAAATGATAGGATCAGAGAACAAGATTCCATCTCCTTCCTTGGATTGACGGTTACGAAAAAATTGTCATAGAAAACCGCACATCCAGTCCATCAGCGAGCAGGCAGCTCAACGCATCGGTAGTCTCTATCGTGCCAGCAGCTATCTTCGACCACAGACTGTCTGCTATCTTTACAAGTCCACTATTCATCCTTTGATGAAATATTGTTGTCATCTATGGCCCGGTGTCACACAAACACATCTTAATCTCCTTGAATGGATGAAGAAACGTGTCAAGAATCTCATGGGTGAAAAACTTGCTAACAAGATGCAGCCGCTCTCCGTCAGACGGGATGGTGCTTCACTCAGTCTCTTCTACAGGTGCTATTTCGGTAGAAGCAAATCTGCAGTAAATGAGTGCGCACCAAGACCTAGGATCTTCTCCAGAAACATACGCAGAGCTGATGCACTCACATGCTATCATTTGAGCTTAGAACGCGCCTGTACTCGAAAACGCTCGAAAAGCTATTTTGTTCGTACGGCACAGCTTTGGAATCAGCTTCCCCAGACCACATTCCCTGACCAATACAATCATGATGCCTTGAAAAGGCGTGCGAGCAGGTTTCTGATGGAGACAGCTTAATCAAATTAGAAGATTTGTCATTTTACTTTTAAATTTGAAATCATACAATTTATTACTTTTTCATTGCGTAACCCCTATCTTCGTTCATGGCCTATAGCTGTGCTAGGGGTGAAAATTCTGTAAAAAAGTGATACGTCTACATTTATTCACGATAGTTGTGATTTGGCATGGTGGGATGAGGAGAGTTGTCATATTAGTTAATGGGTAGAGTTAACCTATTTTTTTTATAAAGACCTTGCGGTAAATTTCAAGGACATTTTTATGGGGTTCCTGTTGTCTTCCATTTAAGTGGCAGGCCGACCAGCTGGCCTAGGCCTACATTAGTGGAGACCATGTTTATGGCTTTTTTTTAAAATCAATAATTTTCTGAAGTCAATTTTGGCTATCTAGTTCATCATATTTTTCTTTATGAAAGTAGAATATAGCCTATGGGTAAGAGCTGCAAGTTTCAAAGTTTCACATAAGTCTGCTTAGACACAGATTGTTAGTGTTGCAGGTCTGTCCATTGTGCAGTTTGTACATCGTATTGCTTCTGCAAATAGTTTTATCGACATTTTATATTTGACTGATTTGTAGACGTTGATTTTTGCAATGCATGTACCGGTGCCCATGATGAAGGTGTAAAAATTTGCAGGGTTCATAAATAACCTGAGATGCATGGATGTTACTCCGGTGATTGCATACACAGAAGGCAATGCAGAGAGCTAGACCGTGTTTTAAAGGAGAGAGTGATGATTGCCCTGTATCTCAATGCCAAGAACACTAGAATAATACCTCATTACGAATGTGGTGTTAGACATCAGGGTAAACGGCGTAGAGCTGGACAAAATGCTGATTTTCAACTTTCTAGGTGTGATCTTACGTCATGACGACTGGGAAAATGGAGAGTTTATTGACATACACCGGTCATGAGTGAAGTCTCTGACAAAGATTTGAAGAGGTCAGTTTGTTGTAGAAGTAAATTGATAGATGGTTCAGTCTCTGGTGTTCTCGTTTATGTCACATGGCTGTTAAACATGAACCTTGAAGAAAGAATGTCGTCGGAAAGTGGAGGCATTTTGATTGTTGTCATGCCCCCACGGACGGGGTAGCCTACTTCACCGAATGGTATCCATCTGATTTACATAAAAACGAATGACTGTTCTAAAGGAGGTTGAATAGCTAAAATTGGCTTGTGAAGATGAGTAATTTGACTATATGATATGATGATATTGTTCCGACGTTTTGTTGCCATGTTAAAACGGTATGTCTTAACACTCGTGGAATCAAGTATTCTTATGATGTAGCTCTGCTTCACTTTTTAAGAGACGTTCAGGATGATCAGCTTCAAGTTGAGCTTGACAATGTCATTTCATGGTCGAATAATGTTGGTTTGAAGTTGAATTTTGCCAAGTGTTCTGTAACGAATTTTATAACAAAGAGGTTTTCAATGTGCTGATGCTTATGTACCATCTGGTACTGCTATTAATACAACAGAGTCTGTACAGCTTCTTGGAGTGATATCTTCTCAGAATCTTCGATGGAACGATCACATAGAATTCATTGTAAAAAAACAGTAAGAGAGAATTTTTGTTATCAGAAATTTGAAGCGATCAGGATGCAATTAACACATCATGTTTTCTGTGTATAAAGCTTTGATTCGTTCAATACTCTTGTATGCATACTCCTGTCTTTACAATGCCTCACAGTATTTACACGCTGTGTTTTGAGGCCTCCAAATGCTAAGACAAAGCGACTTGGCTCTCGTTTATTAAGTTTTGTCAAAGTCGAATGTACGTGTGCATCTAATTTGTAATTCGCCCGCCGATATTGCGGAGAAATAAAGAGTTTCTTGTCTATAGGAGGGAGGGAAAATCTGGAGAGAATAATGATGAGACGAATTTGGAGCAGAAGTGGAAGAGGTCGAAAATGGGTTACTAACGGTCAACGGTACGGTACTTAGCGATAGAATTGCGTAGCGCATTCTAATTTTTGCTGTGCAGAACAGCTATGGAATGACATGATCTTTCATCAACGCTCCTTTTATGCCACCGTGATAGCCTTGTGGACGAAGTGAATGTCAATTTTTCTAGACGGGTTGCGGTCGACCCGCGACAGGATGAGGTGTTGCCGTCCACGTGCGTACGCCTATATGTGTATTTGTGTCTGTTTTATGTTAGTTAATAAAACCATATTTCGGATTCCGATCTTGCTGCTCCATTTTTTCTTACTTTTATAATGCTTCATTATGTGTAATTCAATTGCCTAAGTATATTTCGAGAATAGCATGTACGTTGGAATAGTGAACAAAAAATGAACGCAGAAAATCGATATATCATGAAGTGAAAAGCAAAGTTAATGTTTGCAGGCACTTACGTATTTTTCATTTCACGTATTTCATTCCAGCAATTGGACAACTTCAGCTCAATTCTTTTACGAAAAGCTGATGTCAATGGACAACTTTACATGGAAGATTTCGAGGCCGCAGTCCAGGAACTGCAAGCTATGGACTCACAAAGTATGTACTTATCGTATTCTTTATAAGTAGAACATGTTAATTGGTTACCCTCGTGGCTGTGGCTGTTAATGTTTATGTCGCTGATACACAAGCATTTTTCATGTGTCCAAATCAATAAAATCTGTTGATGTCGTTGATGAAACCCCGAAATAAAAAGATTTAGCAGTTGAAATAATAATAATAATAATATTTGTATTTGAAATCAAATACATAGCCCAAAATGGAGGGCACAGACATGAAATGACATAGATGGAAATGTATGTACTGCTAGCATGATTTGTCGTGAGATCACATAATTCATGAAAGAAAAGGATGTTACCACACATCAAGTCTCATGAAAAGCATTTGAATGACATTCTTAAATTTAGAAATAGAGTTGACGTTTATATCATCAGACAACATGTTCCAATACTTTGCGATTGTTACAGTGTAGAAGTTATGTCGATAATTGTGTTGGCCAAATTCTGAATATATACGGAGATGATTACCACGAGTTCGTGAAGCAGTAATAAAATGAAAAAAGTCATCAGCATTAATGTCAACCAGACCATGAACAATCTTGTACATGAATATTAGTTGATAGCGAATTCTGCGAGCCTTCAAGGATAGGAAATTTAGTTCTTTGAGTCTTTCCCGATATTCAAGATGCCTTAATTTTGAAAACTGTCTAGACAATCGCCTTTGCGCACTCTCAACCAGATCGATGTATTTTGATTTATACGGCTGCCACAGTATACTACCGTATTCTAGAACAGGACGGACATGAACCTTATATAAATGGACCAATGTTTTTACTTCTTGGTGACGGAAACTTCTTATAATGAGACCAAGTTTTCTACGGGCTTTGTTCACAATTATAATTACGTGCTCATCGAAAGATAGTTGATTTGTAATGATGATGTCAAGATCTTTATATTGATCGGCTACTGGAACACTTAACCGAGATAACATCAAAGAGGCATTGACATTTGATCTTCCGAAATGCATTACACGACATTTATCCACATTCAATTTCATGCCATTTTCGTGATTCCGTATGTCACGTTGTAGAAGACGAGCAGGATTTGAGTAATCAAAGTTTGTGTTTGACCAGGCATGTAAAATCTTTATGTCATTCGTATACTTGACTATTTTACTGAAATGAATTTTTTCGTCTAAGTCATTTACATACAAAGAAAATAATATCGGACCCAAAACAGAGCCTTGTAAAACGCCACTGTGAATACTAGCCCGAGATGAAAAATGTCCTTTAAAAGCCACTTTTTGTGAACGGTTTGTCAAAGAGTCCTTTATCCATGTTACCAAGATATCATCAAATCCATACCAAGATAGCTTAGAGATGAGGCGAGTATGGGGCACACTCTCAAATGCTCTGCTGTAATCTAAAAATACGACGTCAGCATTGAAGTTTTGGTCTATATTTCTAGTTAGGTTGTCATAGAAACACAATCCAGCTGATTCAACAGACTTATGAGGCAAAAATCCATGCTGAGAGGGTTTTATGATATTATTACATTGGCAAAAGTCAAGAATAGTGAGTCTCAGTATTCGCTCCATTACACGAAGAATCGTACTAGAAACACATACAGGTCTATAATTCTCTATAAGATTTTTTGATCCCGATTTATGTATAGGCGTGACAATCAAAGTGCGCCATCCGTCTGGTATGGTTGAGGTGAAATACGAAAACGTAAAATTTCTAGAAAGCAGTGGAGAAATGTGCTTAGCAACTCGTTATAGAATAATATAGGAAATACCATCACTATCAATAGTCGATGAATTCGGAAGAGAAACCAAAGTTTTATGAATGACTTCTTTAGAGAACAGGGGGGTTTTCATAGAGTATTCATGCGGTTCTAAATCTTGTCCAAACATTGGTATTAAATTATTTGAAAATGATGATTTGAAATGTTCATTGAATTGCTCGGTGATTGTATCGAAATGCTCCATGGGACAAAACTTAAGGAATGTATGCTTTCGTTGATATCTTCCGTTGATTAGAAGTTATCCACCAGGAGTTTAATGTACAGACTTAGCAGGGATAAGTATTTTTATAAATTGTATTCTAGATTCTAAATGTAGAAGTAAATTGTAGTATTCTAAATGTATTTGTAGCTGTATTTTGACAAACTATTTTGTAGCTGTCTTCTATAAGAGATGTGCTCAGGTTTGATTTCGTTTAAGTGCGGCATTGAATAGTGTAAAAGTCTAATTAGATTAAATATTGCGAAGTGCCAGTTCGCCTGGGCATTGACAAGAAAGATTCCCCCAACTAGAACAATTTAGGCTCTAAATTCCTTAGCAGTCCTATACGGGGCGTGCAGTCATGCAGGAACAGTTCATCAGGGAATGGCCCAAACTAGCTGATAACATCCAGAATGGTTGAACCAGATGGACGACTGCTCAACAGGCTATTATGCGTTTATGTATCCTGGTTTTGCCGTGCGTCTTGTAGTCATAAAAAGATAAATAAAAGTTCGTCTGAGAATTGAAATGTGTAGTAGTGAATATTTTTCTGTTTAATATTTCATGACATTATTTCAGAAAACCGCAAAGCAAGAGAGATGCAAACGTTCTTTGACTTTTATACCGGACAGTGATCACGTTAACCCTCAGAGACCTGAGGGGTCCAGTGGACCCCGGAGCCATATTTTTCTATTTTAATTTTTGTGCTGAGGATATTTCAACCACTCATGCTTATGTAAAATCATCATTTTTGACAATGAATCTGCATGTGTTATTTCATTTCAATTGAATCAGTGGAAGTACGGTAGATAGGCCAAGGCGGTCCACTCCCATCATGTCTCAGAGGGTGTAGAAATTCCCATGACAAACTTTTTACTGTCAGATGAAAAAAAAGGTTTCTGCATGTCTGCGATGGTGCATAATTAGTGAAATTCATTTATTCAATGTTTATATCATGTTCGTGCATGTGCTCGCAAAATGTGAATATTTTGTTTTCCCACATGATCGTGTACGACCGGTTGGCCTACATGAACAACTCAGCATAAATCATTATTCAAATGAAAGCTATCATTATATATGTATGTATATATATATAAGTAATAAATCAGATATAAACTCAAGGAAAAGTCAAATGATATTCCAATCGGATTCACTCCCTTCAATGGGAGCTACTCATGGAATGAAGATATATTAAACAAAATAATACAGAAACCATATTAGTCAACAGAAATAAAAATACAAATCAGACAGAATTCAAACTAGGCTTAAGCATGGAAATAAAGATTTGCTCCTGTCTCTCTCTCGGTCCATTTTAGTAGCATTTGGACTTAGCTGGCAAATTGGAGCTGCTTCGAATTTTGGTGTTATTGATCTTGCACAAGAAGCTATGTGCTTGCTCCCATTGAAGTTAATAGATTCCTTTCAGAGGTATAAGATCATGAGGTCATGGAAACAACCTCCCTCACTTTTAAGCCTCCTAGACAAAAATAACCGACCAACATTAAAGGGTGTTAGCAAGTGTGACGAAACAAGATGTGGTTGTTGTCCAGGTATTATTACAGGCAAGTGCATTAACATTCGAATTAACAAAGGAACAATTAGTGAAACAATAACATTTGAAATAAGAAGGAACATGAATTGCTTGTCTAAAAACATCACATACATTTTAAGATGAAAAGGCTGTAGCGAACTATATGTTGGACAAAGTGGCGACTACTTTCGTAACAGGCTAACTGTGCATAGACAACAAATAGCGCACTCTAACTATACCATACTGGATGTGAGCAAGCACATAGCTTCTTGTGCAAGATCAATAACACCGAAATTCGAAGCAACTTCAATTTACCAGCTAAGTCCAAATGCTACTAAAATGGACCGAGAGAGAGACAGGAGCAAATCTTTATTTCTATACTTAAGCCCAGTTTGAATTCTGTCTGATTTGTATTTTTATTTCTATTGACTAATATGGTTTCTGTATTATTTTGTATAATATATCTTCATTCCATGAGTAGCTCCCATTGAAGGCAGTGAAACCGGTTGTAATATCATTTGACTTTTCCTTGAGTTTATATCTGATTTATTACTTATTTATTGGCATATTGGTTTTCTGTATTGTTTTCATTATATATAGTTAAGCGCTAAAAACAGACTGTTGGCAAAAATTTCACAGCAGTAATCGATGAGTTTGAGATCCCCACAGCTGTTTTGAGGGTCATAAAATGCAGCAATTATGGTTAAGTTTAGGCCTGGTTACGATTGTCATGGATAAATACGAAAAATGGGCAAATGTAAGGGTTATGCTGCATGAAATACATGAATTTCATTAAAATCAACTGTCTGAGGTTACATGGCGTCAGCAAACATCGTAAAACCACCTCTTAGTACAACTGATATTTTGCTAAATGTCGTTGGATTACAAAAGCACCACATTTTCGCCTGTGTTTACTGAGAAGGCTGAAAGACACTCAAAGGATTAGTTACATCGACTTGCTACACGCAAGCATCAATGTTCTACTTAAAATCAACTTTCCTGATGATTTGATACCGATTTAACCAGGTAAACTAAGAATTTGTAAGAGGGGTCCACTGGAAAAGGCTCAGGTCTCTGACGGTTAAGTGAGGTTTGGTAAGGAAGCATGATTCACGCATAACGAGGTGTTGCTGAACGCTCCGAAAGTCTATTATATACATTTGGAAGACTCTGACGACCATCCTTCGGGTCTTAAGAAACACGATTTTCCTGGCTGCATCACTGAAGTGTTGTTAAAACAAATTCCGATTATGGCATTTTGACTGTGTTTGCATACATGCAGTATTTGTGTTGAGTCAATAAAGAAAATTTTCGACTGAAAATTACTAAATGTAATTGACGTGGAATTTAAGAACTCTTCATAGTTCCAGATTGAATAAATGTCTGCGCTTTTTTTAGTCTTTGAGAGGTGCTGTAGTATGATTTATATTACGACGCGACAAGCTGCAGTATTGATGCAATTTCCTTGCTTGTTAGAATTACAGTCTCAAGCAATGATCATTAATTTAAAATGTCAGACATCAGCGTTGTGGAAGTGCGAGTGTTTTCATCGATGACTTGTTGTTTTTTTCTGCAGAGACACAACGCGTGGCTCAGTTGACTCCCTCCAACAGTGTTGAACTTCGTTCTAGTCAAGAAACACTTACGGATCCGGCTGTTGGCGTCCCGGGAGCCAGCATGACCGCATCCTGGCCTACTCATATGATGCACAAATCACCCTCTCAACTGAGCAAAGATGACTCCAATGATACACATTCGGTAAGAGAAAACATGTTCCTTGTATCGTCGTGTTCATGAATCAAAAACAAATCACATCTACGTCAGGGTGGCGGTCGAGCCTGGGAATCGCCCTTAAATTTGATCGAAATATAGGCAATTGGACCTTAAATTGCCCGTGAGACGATCTAATAATGATTTCTTGCTACGTTTGAATATCATAATTTCTTGTTTAAAATGCTTCAAAGAAAGAAGTATTATTAAGTTCACTAATCTTATTTGCTGTTACGAATCTCAATTGAATTAAACATGTAAATGCTCGGCATAGATGTAATTTGACCAATAAAATTTGTTTTGCTTCCAGAGGACTGTCAATAATATCGGTGGGTAGATGATGTTCTGTGAAAATAATATTCCACCCGATTTCAGACATATATAGTCGAAATCTTCCCGAAAATTGCGATAGAGAACAATGTGTATTTTCCCATCTGATTAGGTGGTAATAATAATGCCATAACCGAACCTCTATTTTCCAAGTGAAATTTTGGAGGTTGCCTAGTAATGCTGTAATCTATAAGGATATCATTACATATTGTTAGATAGGTAGAAAATCAACTTTGGTCGATATAAAATATTGCCGGTAAATGTGATGAAATTGTCACGCGAATAGCCGGGAATCGCCTTGAATTTGAAGCTTGAATCTTGCCACCCTTCAACCTCACGGTTCAGACTCAGTTCAGTGTTTAATTTACGATGTGCTACTGCACGACGTTGAATGTTTCCAGGGATCATGTTCTTTCGCTCTCCGATATGATCACTGCTAAGGCAAAACTGCTCCAAAATTGTCTGTCTTCTGTATTATTTGATAAGTTAGTAATTATGCTGATACATTTTGATAACAAGGAATGCATACGCTATAGAACAGCCTTTTAACAATTCCCGCTGTGTAATTTGCTTGGTGTTAATCGGTTATGAGTACATCTCCCAATCTCGACCTCATCAACATCTCCCAATCGTGGGTTTCTCCATCTCTTCAATCCTATGTTCATGTGTAAATTTTAATCAAGGTAATTGTGACGTATAACTTTTCCGTATGTTGATCGAAATTATATATGTTATGTCATAGATTTTTAGTTGTCTTTGAACTTGAAATACAATCGAAGTAAGTTGGATTATTCTCTCATTTCGTTCTCTCATGTACACTGTTGCATTCCTACTCATATCCGTAATGCCAACCGTGTTGTTTACTCATCTATTTCTGGCAGAAATCAATACATGTGACGTCGATGTGAAATTGTGTACAGGGAGATCAGTGAAACAGTGACTCAGACCTGTAATTGTCCACCCGGTCACCCATTCGCTTATATTGAACGATGTTGTTGTTGTTGTCATGGCGACTGTTGTGGCAGGGTTGAGATCAATGCGAAAACGTCTCTATGACAATCAGGGGAAAGACAATTTCCAATGCGTGAACATGTTATCCTGAGTTCAAATTTGATGGATATTTAAAAGGAAAGAATGATTACGATATAATGAATTTTTCATTTATGCTGTAGTCTTCCATAGCATAAAATTTCTTGATGTAGATTGATACATACCAAAGTGCATAAATTACATTTAAACAATTATTGTTCCTTAAATCCACATAATTGCATGGATTTTAATGAGTTATGGATACTTCTGATCACATCTTATTGCAAGTCATTAACTATTTATGTTTGCATTGTGTTACATGAATAAAGTTGTGTTTTCTAACCATGATTGCACAACAATCTCATTCTGCATGCAGCTTCGCGTACAAGAATTTCCTTGCTCCAATCAGGACACGTGTAATTTCAATTTTTTTCTGATAATTCTTGGTCGCGCATCCTGATGTGAACAGCTCCATAGAATTTAATGGGCCGGTCTATGTTTCTGAGTATATTGCTGTCTGCATGAGGCTGCCCTAGCCGCGCCGCACTGGTTGTGAGTGTGATCTTGCGTGTCATCGAGGAAATTGTTCTATTGAAGGAGTGAATGTGAACGCCTCCCTGTCGCTATGACGTGTTAAGGAAGTGTAAACGCGAGGAACGTGGGAATAAGGATAGGTCAATTACCGCGGATGTAGAAGCATAAAGCGTCGACTGTTGCGTTTGATGAGGCTTTCAAATAACATTTTTATGCATCACTCTAGGGGGCTTCGAAATCCCAGAAAATCTCAATCCCGGGAGTAGTCCCGTAAAATCGTGAATATCATATTACAAAGCATAGATATATGTTGACAACATGTAATGCAGGTAGGAATTGCACAATCCCGGGATTAATTTATTAATTTAGTTGTTATTTTGGCAATTTATAGATGTTTACTGTATTGCCAGCGGCAGCCGAGTAGATGTTCGAATACTTTTCAATATTTTTCTTTGAATTGTAGCCTATGTATTACAACTGTGTCGGTCTACTTGTATGTGTGATTTTACATTTGCGCCCAACTTTTTCTATCCGTATGTGTAGGCTAGGGATCCCAGAATCCCGGAGACTCAGTCTAAGAATTCCGGGATTGAGTAGAATCGCAAACATGATATGAAGCACATAAACATGTCAAATATATGGGATACCAAGATGCTGGATTAGCAGAGACTTGGAAAGTCGATCTACTTGCGATATGTAAGCGACAAGTTGATTAAAAGCATATTCCACTTAATGGACAAATTGATAGCGGCAACGTTGAAAATAACAGTGAAAAGTTGCAAGCTCCCGATTTTTAACTTTTAATCTGCAATTTGCTGAGATTCGAGATTGGTGTACTGAAGATCCGGGATAAATGCCTGCCTACAAAGCCCTGACTATTCTTGATCCCGGGATTCGGGATTGCAAGCTCTGACACGGGATCAAGATTGACGTAATACAAGCATACCAGCTGTGCTACAAGTAAAATTAAGGATAATTGAAATCATAACTACATACACGTGTTTCCTCAATGCACTGCTCTCGGATATTGGGATTCTAAAATCCCAAAATCGGGATTACAGGATTGGAGAATATTTTGCATGCTATCTTACCGCAAGGTAAGCTATTGCTGTGAATAACAATTGATCAAATGAGAATAATTTTTCCTGAACAAATTAATCCCGGGATTTTGTCGCGATTTATTTAGCTAGATAATATTTAATATTTATTAAGTTTTCATTGATTGATATCTATTATTTATTCATTAGCATTATATTATTTATTTATTTATTTATTTATTCATTTTAGCATTCATCTCCACTTAGCTGCCGGACAGGAAAAAGTGCGGTATGTGACGCGCGCGCCTGCTCACACACCAACACGCACACCGCGCTATCTAACGTATTATTCATGCTAGTATCACTGAGCCAATCAGGACACTTTTTCGTTAGGAGTATACCTGGTGCAGTATCTAAGGTTGCGTAAAAAAGATCGATGAAGGGGATGTTAAGAGTGCTTGAATGAATATTTTGTGACTAAATTACAACTACCGGGTTAGCTTATGGATCGTTCATAATCCTCTCCACATCCGCCACTCAATATGCAATGAGCATAGTGAATGTAAAAAAGACTTCGACTACGGTATACTGAGCAGTAACAGCAAAAACTGTCATACAATAGGCCTACATACATTTTTATGTAGGTTCAACGAATTCTATGGTTGATGTCATATTTTTAATTTTTTAGTGATCATTTTTCAATGTAATTAAATAGAACCCGGGCCTCTAATAGAACCCTGGTCAGATCTATCTGAATTAATAGAGCGCCCCGGGTTCTATCAGAGTAAATACGGTAATCCGATAACTTGATAGCAGGTTTTCCTCTCCTGAACCAGTAAACTAAGATAAAAGTTCATAAAATCCAGTGAAAAAAACTAAGATGTTCACTGGAATTAGACATGTATAATGAATTCCAGTATTTCTTTAAAGTTTTAATATTTGAAAGAAGCAGGTTTCGCTCAACTATAGGTACCTTTTCATCCATGTGATTGAAAGGCTGTTCTATTCTATCTTTCTTTGGCGATTAAAAATATTGCATGGGATTATTAATGATCTGCTCGTGTGACGACTTACTGCGAGCGGTTCAAGTTCGGTGTTGATTGGCCAACACTCAAATAGTCGGAATTCAGTTTGAAGCGGGGAAAATTCGAGTTTTCAGTGGCGAAAAAAAAGATTAACAAAATGAATTTTTCATTGAAACTGGATTTACAGAACCTTATCCAACTGGCCTTGAATCGTCGATACAATACCTACGAGTAGAAGAACGCTGTTGGAAGGCAGCAACAACAGCCCACATTCAAAGCGAGGAGAGAGACGAATCCTCGAGCAAAACGAAAACCAAGCTTGGTATAAGCTATCAAAAATTATTTCATAAAGAAATCCAGCAGCGCATGTAAAGAAGAACTGTCATCCTACGTATTCCTTCCGCGCAAAGAAGATGTGGATCCGCTGAAATGGTGGTCTTCATCAAATAGAATTTCAATATCTAAAATCACATTGGATATTTTGTCCGCGCCGGCCTCAGCTGTGAGTGTTGAACGAGTGTTCAATATGGGCAGGAATATTATTGTTTTACGGCGGCACTCTCTGAAGGCGAATACTATTTCTTCATTTATGTTCGCCAAAGGATCTTTGAGACAATACGCTCCCTTTCATAGATGTTTCTATGTTAACACACGTAAACCAGAGGTTATCAGATAATTTTGTGCCATTAAATCATTTGTTTCTGTGACAAAATCGAATGCAAAGTTGTGTCAGTATGTCGCTTTAGTTTGAACAGTTCGATTTATGTTTGGTAACTAAATATTTAGCAATGTATGTTACATAAGAAGAATAGATTCTTATCAGTGACTGATGATTATGAAAAATTATTCAGGGTGAGTAAAAATTATTAGTATTTTGACTCAATTTGGCAAGATATGCTGTATAACACAGTTCGCACCTCTCATCCCATTTACTGATAGCGAAAACATTACTTTTTCATTTGCGAATAATTTTCACTTACCTGTAGGTAATTTAGTATATAATTTACACGTTTATTTGTACTCGTAATACAAAATGTTGAATGGTTTCTATGAAAAGTCAATTCCATGTTATAAAAGAAATATCGGCTTTACAATATAAGGTGTGCGTACTGTGCATGAAGCTACCAAAGAAATGAAATAATATTTTAAATTCCGGATACTTTCATAACTATGCCAAAAACTTATGTTACCTAATATTATTCAAATACTTTCAGACATGAAAAATAAGGAATTTGGAGCTAACATATAAAATGATCTAATGCGTTAGCGAAGGCAGCAGAAAGCTAGATTGAATTGGTGGGGGGGGGGGGGGGCGGGGAGTGTGCTCCGGGATCGCAATTTTCCGTTTTTTTCTTGGGTGAATTGCGATCCTTGGGGTCCTCTTTATGGTCGATTGTAACTCTCCGTTATTTACGTAGCTGCGTTGAATTATTATTATTATTATTGAATTTATTATTATGTTCATTTGAACCTACGCCTGCAAGTAGCTTCAAAAACTTTCAAATATTCATTATAAAGAAGACATTCACTTTTTTTACTTAATAATAAATAGTAATGTTAGCCCTCTCTTGTCTCATAAATGCATATTGATTTTTCTAGTAGGCCTAGACCATGGTTCATCAAATAGGAATCAGTCTTTCACCTTCAAGTTTTGCAGATTATGCCCTATATCTGCCCCTTTAACTTTGCAATTAAGAGTTCTTTTTCTTTTGGAAGATTAATATGATACATTTCGGCTGCAAAATATAAATAGTTAAGTTAAAGCACTTGAAACAATTGTAGGCATAAATTTCATTACCGGATCACACCGGATCTCAGATCATTTACCGGATCATTACCCATCGGCTCTCGGATCACGCATGTAGTTATCGGATCTCGGATTATGCTTACTGGTAGGAGCTCTATCTAGTGAGCAAGTTGCCTCCTAAAGATCTCAATTCCGGGAATTAACTCGATTTCTAATTCCGGTATTGTGTAGTTCGCAAATGTTCATCTTCAAATTGGTCATGCCTCCGAGTGTTATTTGCTTTAGTCGATGACAAGTCCAAATAAAATCCCGACCTAAAGTCAAAAGCTTCATTGGTGCAAAAGTCAACGTTTGGCCTAGGAACCCTTTCTTCCGCAATAATCATCATTGGGTTATTGAAAACGTAGCATTTGACAATTACATATGTGTGAAGAGCCTGTATCTGTTGTGTGTGGATTTGCTATATCTTCGTCAATTTGCCTTACTTTAGACGAAATGCTGCTATTTTGTCAATTTCTCATCCCCGGGATCCCTAATCACCTGTAGTGGAAAAGAAAAGATGCACCGATTTGAACATTAATGGTCAATGATACTTCGTGTTCTTTTATTTCAAATTTTCTTGACAATTGAATCATTTTAGCCTCAGGAAATTCAGCTCGAAGAGCGCTACAGTTCATCAAGGTTAACCAAAGGAATGCAAAATCTGCTGTGCCCTCGAATGTGGCCACTCATCATCCTTGCATGTCTGTCAACTCGTATGCATCATTAATGCGATGAAGGATGAGGAATGTTATTGATGGAGTATTCAGGTAAACAGGGACGAGCAGGTGTTGCGTGCTTTCATATCATCAAGCATGGGGTCATGACTTATTTGCCTGAGAGTTCGGCGGTTCCATCTGATCGACGGAAAATTATCAAATCTATCTTCTCTGTGGTTAAGTGCTTGGCCTAGCGATCTTTCGGTCCAGAGGTCGAACCCTGAAAGTGTCACTGCAAGTCGTCAGGAAGGGCATCCGGACTAATCAGCACCATCCAAACCCCCAGTTTGGGGAGTAGTGACGTTAATCTTTCATTATCGTTCGACCCCATACATGGGAAATTGCGGACATTAAACGAGGAAGAAGATCTTCCATCAAATCTATCATCTGAGAAAGTGAGGAGGTTCTCGTCTTTCATGACGTTCAGAAAGATCCTTTGATCTCTTTTTTACTTTTGAGTCTCTTATCTTCTTCTGACATTCGGAATGAATCTCATGGGCAATTTACTTATTCATTTATTTATAAAGCGCTGTACACAATGGAGGCTCGCAACGCACAACTGCATAACAAGAAAATAGAGCTCAGAAGCTTAGGGAAAGCAGTATTTATCAATCCAACAACTCCTGAAAGTCAACAAATTGTCTGCATGTCAAATGTTTTTGAGGGATGCAATTCCACACCGGATCATTATTGAAGATGAACACATGACCTCCTCCAGATATTTACTGAATAGAGGGCACTTCAAACCTTGTAGGTGCAGTTCGGTCAAATTTTCAATCCTGACTCAGTGGCTTCTTCATTACATGTCCAGTCAGTCTTGCTAACTTTGACGCACTTCTGATACCTCAGTTAACCGCAATCAATAACTTTAGGAGACGAGATGACGTCACAGTTGCCAATGATCTGATGCGCGATTGTTTGCATCCTTCATGACGAATCAGCCCTGCGCATGAGGATCACCGCGCAGTTAGAAAATGAACAAGAAGGAATGTACTTCGTTGACAGCATTGACAGGAAGTCACTACTTCTGAACACATACATACTAAATCATGTCACGATGCCGCACATACAAGTGTACTACTAAAAAGGACGATCCTAGGACCTTGCCTTCTGACATGTTTTGAACATTTCAAAGAAAATGATGAAATTGGGGACCTAAGATACATGATGCTGAAGGAATATTGCAGAATCAGACCGCCTCTATTCCACTTGAGGGCTGTACCATGCTCGAGTGTGGGACGCAAATTTGTTACAATTTTCTCTCGCAAGAAGACAAATCTTCAAGAAATCTTGATTGAAAGTCGAACAAATTAGAGATGGATTTATCAACTAATTCTCGATTTGAACTTGAGATTCTTTTACCGATGAAATGGATTTAGTTTTTTCTAGTTTCTATGTGATTTACGACACTTTAGAAAGTGAAGAGAGCCAAACTGATCCAGTTCGTCTTGCGTAACGTTTGATTTACATCGTGATTAACTTCTGTTACAAGCAGAACCGCCGATAATCATGATGGGGTTCGATTGCAGTGTAGGCCTACTTTGTTTTCAGTGCAAGGTCAGTACAACATGCTGAAATGCAATCAACCGCTATTTTCTGCATGCTTTTTACCAAAGGATGTTCTGCACTCAAGTGGCACCGAAATTAATTAAATTTCATATGCGAGTTTGAATTTTCGATGCTATTTCAAAATTTTTCGTAAAATTTAACTCCATTGAGTAGTCTGTTACATCTACTTGGTTGTAATGAAATTTTGTATGTCATCACTAACCTTCTATAGCCACCAAATGCGACCATGCAATGCCGAATCACTGGTGGAGCATTCTTATATGCATGATAATGAGTCAGTCAGTGCAAGCATTGGAGGTTCACACTCCAACTGTTTTACAGTAATTTTCATGCATTGGTGTGACGAATACTTCAAAAATTAAGCAGGAAATCCCAATGCCCGTCAGTGCCCAGTCTGGATACGCCTAACTCGTGATTTACTCATTATACCTTTTGCTGTCATTCATTTTAATTTCTAAATATATTGTCAACAATAGAATTTTGGCGATAACTAAGAAAGAACATGGAGAGTGATAAGAATGAATATACATTCTTCAAAATTACGTCCGCTTATTCATGTTTTCCTTTACTTAGGATATAAATTTCTCATAAGCCTAGATCTAGATTTCCTCTGTGAAAAATATGCTATCTTCACCATGTTTGACAACTTTTGACCCCAACTTCTTGGATTAGTTGAACTGATCTCAAAGTGTCTTTCTTTCTATTGTTTCTGTATCGCTGCAATTAATTATGTGTCATGAAACTCACCGGTCAATCAGATGGCTGATTTTTATTCATGAAAATTTACTCCCCAGTAGTCATGGTAACAATTGGGTGGCTCTGTGACAGGAGCTTTTATCATCCAGTTGTTGAAATCGTTAAGTCTGTGAATAGGATCTGTGATCAAGATGGGGAGTTCTCCTTCATGCTAAAATGACACAAAATCATGTGTTGAGGAGAATGTAAATGTAGCTCATTTCTGCGTCACCGTGTCATATCAATCATTTTGGCTGTCTTCAATAACCGATTCAACGATCCTAATAACCAATAATGTCATATTGTCGTGATCATCGATATTATTTGCATGATTCTTTTACGATTTGCCCGAATTCCTGTGAGCAATCTCACTGCAAATGCTTGTATGTAGTTATTCATAACACGTACATTGCTGTATCATCATAACCGGTCCGGTCTGTTCTAAAATCGAGCATCATAGATCTGGTATTGTGGAAAGTTCATAGAAATAACAGCATCATCCACGAATTACTTAATTAATTGTCCTGTATTGAATGTTGTGCATGTGATGGTTTAACGTCACTACTCCCCCATGCTGGTGTCTTCGATGGTGCTGACTTGGTCAGAATTGGAGTGGAGCGTTCTGATCTTTTAGTCCGGTTGCCCTTCCTGACGACTTCCGATGACACTTTCGGGGTTCGACCTCTGGAACGAGAGATCGCTAGGCCAAGCACTTAACCACTTAACCACTTCATCACATGCGTGCGTCGAACTAGGTGGAGTATCATTCCTAATTTTTGTCAATAAGTATGCCGCGAGGTTTGAAAGTTGCACGTCCTCGGCAGCGATGGTCTCAGGCCTTCCGTGTCACCTCCAACTGCACGACAGCCATCAATTTTATGTCTGGAGAATCAAAATGACAATGTGTAGAATGGATTTACTTTACTTTTCGTTCATGTTCCATTTCTGTACTTCCAGGATTCTGGTGTTCACGACTGCGTCAACAACTTGGACCAGATAATCGCGGAAAATGAAGATGGCAGTCCTGTTATTAGTCCTCGATCAACTCAGAGGTAATCAATCATGAATGAAGTGCGCTTAGTTTCAAATTCATCTCTGAACTGTGTTTTCTTGAGAATTGGTGATCAGATATATTCATTATATAAAGAACGTGACAAATGACAACAATATCTCTTTGGGAATAATGAAGTTTGAGAGTGATAGGCCTATTGTTTTGTCAATTCGTCATTAGGACTAGTGCAATCATAGAATTAAAACGAAGGTCATCATATGATCACTTTGATTAAAATGTCAAATAGGATTTGTTGCTTCAAATATGCCACGTTGAAAATTTAATCGGCGACCAAGTACCAAAAGTATTCCATCATAACATAGCACAGTCACTAGCCACTACAGATATCAAGCAACTGTATTTCCCCTAATCGACGTAGGTTTTGCGGTATCTCAAATTATTCTTTTATACAGTATAGACTTCATATTTGATAAATTGGCCCTATAATACGATCATTTAAGTGTTTGAAGTTTGAAGTGATGCACGTATAGGTTGTGACATGAAAATAACTGCTCGTAATCGTTGTAATGAGGCGATGCATGTCACTATAATGAAAGATTCACTGTTTGCCGCACCAAAACCTTTCACACAAAATGACAGAATTAATTGTTTGACTTCACCATTCTGCTGATAGAATCCTAGGACTTTTTTCTCTTAAAACTCTTGTCTTAAATGTAAAATATCGAAATTTGCAAAATGATTGTTCTTGCGAAATTTCGTTCTAGGTTCAGTTTATGCATATGAGCAATGAGTAAGTATACTTACTTCATATGCAGACATGTCAATATGGAGGCATTGACGACGAATTAAAAGCAGTTTTTGAAGATTTAAGCCTTGGAGCAATATTCGGATGTTTGCTCATTTTTGATGCTGTAATTTAACATTCCTATCGGCAACATGACTATTAATTATGGACATGATTTATTGACTTAATGCGCTTGCATTTCTCATAAATCCATGAATCTTCAATGTACGGCTGATATGCATTGAAAGTGTGCCGCTAATGTGCATACCTCAATGTACCGCTATAGCGTATGATAGCTTGAATGTGTGAATCGTATAGTTGATATTCACAAATCCTGCTGAGCTTCAGCCCTTTCGCTCCTCAGAATGCAGAAGCTAGCATGATATTTGACTTCTCTCATTTTGCAATTTCCCTACAAATGAACGTCTAATTTTAAGTTACTTTTGTTTCATTAATTATACACGACCAAAATTCAAGACCTAAAAGCTGAAATTCCTTAATTGTTAAGCTTTAATTTTAAATCTATTTATCGCTGCATCAAAGATTCATGACATACTGCTTGATATCAGGCATGAAACGGAACGTGTTGAAAGAGCACTTGTATTTTGTAGAGAGACATGGACAGTGTAACGAAACTAAACAAGGTTAATGGGCCTACTATCTATGGCTACCATTCACGAAAAGGAAGTTCAAACTCCTCGAATGACACTGTATGCCCGTTTTTGAAGCAAGCGGACATTCATGCCCACTCATCAATAAGAAGCACGTATGCTTGAGCCTAAGTGGTCTAACTATTGTCAGCAATTCACAAGTCTGTAAACATGAATTTCTGCTTATCCATTAATCCATGCATACTTCGGCAATTCATGCGTGAAATCCGATTTTTAATTAAAAAAATAAAAATGAGCTAAATATTCCAATGAATTAGAGGCTCCTTCAAGAACGCGTTAGTTTTTTATTATGCAAGAAAAGTTTATTACCGTATAGCTTTCAGTGCTTCCACCGTAATTGAACGAACTGTCTATGCTACTTGAATCACGAGACGCGAAACGTCTGAACATACACAGTGAATTCAAGTACAGGTGGAAGCACGCCAAGCTATGCGGTACCATATTTCCTCCATTATATAGAGTTCTTGGCACTACGCCTTTTCCATGTCTATTTCAGATCTTTCCAAGTGAATTTCAGATTTCTACAATTGAATTTCAGATATCTTCAACGTTGAGATTGTGGATAGATATCTGAAATTCAATTGTAGAAATCTGAAATCCATCTGGAAATGTCTGAAATTTATTTGGAAAGATCTGAAATAGAGATGGAAAGGTGTAGTGCATAGAAATTAACAATACCATAGAAAGTCCTAGAATGGAAATTGCATGAAAATTATGGCACACTCCGGGGGAACTTAGTTGGGGCAAAAAGCAAATTTTGCGAGCTGGCTTTCTTGTTTTCTGGTTGGCATTTTTAATTATCAAGTCAATTTGTGATCTGGATTGTTGCCCCTAGTCCAACGATCATGTACACAAAAGCAATAGTGAATTTACAAAATACTGTAGCGACAGGATGACAAAGAAGGAAATCCTTTAAAACGTTCTGTATGGTCATCATTTTGAAATATCGCTCCTATAATCAATCAAGAGTATAATCAGACGCATGTTCAACTTGTAATGTCGATTTACAGAGCATGCATTGCTCCAGCTTGAAATCAGAGGCCAAGAAATCTCGGAGTATTCATTTTACTTAAAATGGTTCCCCTGTTTAATATATTTGAACAATTTTCAAAACCTTTGCATGCTTTCGAATATGAGCTTCCAAAATATCATCACACTATATTACATAAGTCATTTAGTGATTAATTAAAGAGTTCCAGCGACATTTCATTTATCTGATAAATGGCTGTAGCTGAAAAAGCTTTCAATGTGTTTATTCCAGAAAGCGCTAGGTTTCTTAACCGTTAGAAGGAGAAATTATCCAATAATTAGAATTTTTATCTGTGAATTCTTGAAATGTTCTTACAACCAGTACACCGACTACTTTCGATTATAACTCTGTGAACCAAATTTCAATTCGTATTCCAATGTTGAAAAATTGGAAAATAGTTGTCAATGAGTGCTACAAACAGACACAGTATATTAATCCATGGAATAGTAGGCTATTTCACATAAAACAATGCCACCATTTCACTTGCAATTCTCTTCATGAAAATCCTGCAATTTGCTGTCAACAACTTCCACAACCAACTTGGCGAATAGTTTGACTATGATATAATGTTTTAGATCGAATCTGATCTACAAACCATAGATTTTTCCATGTGCCATCATTGCACATAGGCAAGATATCAAACTTCCATTCTAGTTTTCTATGATCTACTTCTATGGTGTAGTGCGAGGAACTGCGATGATATCTCAATACATTCAATACACAGATTGTCCGTGCAAGAACTGCTTTTTAAAATGCAAAGAACTGCAATATCATGCAAGAAATGAATTGACTGAATTTATAGGACCTGCGGTTTTGGAAAACATTACTTTTGAAAAGAATTAAATCTAACATCGTGCTAAAAGTAAAGCTAGCACTGATATTATCTTAGGGCTCTCCTTAAGTCCTTGGATTTCAATATTTATGGGGTAAGAATTCCAAATAATGGTTTATATAACATTTAGGATTGCGATCCCTTATTTCAATCTGTAATCTGTATTCAGAGTATCTTCCTCCCTATTCCTACAGATTTTGTCGTCGGCCCCCACTTCGCGATCTGCTGCGATTCTGGCGCGACTACTACTCTCTTGTAAAGTTGTGAGTGCAGATTCCTCACTGGTGTCTGCTCTCTTGCACCCTCACTGTCACTGCACCTTCCTGTAGGGTCTGAAGTGGAACAGTTTTCCACCGTCTTCGCGATTCTTTTAAGTTTGGAGATGAGAATACTTGCTTGACTGGTGTGCTGCTGATTAACACTTGTTGCGTTTATCAGAAAATTGTCCTTGGTTTACAGTTGAAGAAAATTGCCATCGATGTAAAACTGGGACGATAGGTAGTCCAGTAATTGAAGTATCGAATGAATTTGGTACCGCAACTTGCTACATACCAAATCCTATGACAGTGATTTTCATCAGTATTATTTCATGTGATTAATATTAACATTGACTGTGCTCAGGGGTGTTGGTCGATTCATTTTCCAGGGTGTTCGCGAACTTGAGAGACCTAAACATAACTCGCAATTGAATATTCATGATATTAGGTGCGACTCTATCAAGTACAATTAACTGCACGAAGGTTGAATTTTGTTTCAAGATTGATATCGTTTGCTGCTATAAATCTTTTGCTTTGCTCCACCTCTGTAATTTTCGAAGAGTCAAAAAATTTGAAAGTGTGTTTTTCTAAAATTGACGATAAGGTTGAAATGTTTTAGAAGTTTGACTTGTATTACATTGAATCTTTAAACAATTGACACTTTTAACCACAGAATTAAATATTTTGTTTATCTGCTTCGGTTTGCTAGAAGTCTGATTAATTCGAAATTGACGGCACATCGAGGAACTTATTAAGTGGGCAAAAAGCAATTCCTAATACCTTACAGAGACAGGAAAAAGTCGTGCGTCGCCTGCGGATTAATGTGAGTTCCAGCAAAGTGCTTCGATTGCCACAATTCCTTCAGGTTCGAAGAATTCAGATCATTGCGCACACGTTTTCTCCATAATGTTGGCCCTTCCGATCATTATTAAAGAAAGTAGCAGGCGTACGAAAATTAGTTCACTTGATGATTCCACATCCTCTCCTCGGCATTTTTCACTGTATAGTGCATACATTGAATCGAATGTTAGCCAAGACTGCGATGTGTGTTTTGTTGTGTGCGAAGTGATATCACAGCACGCACGCATCTGTCACTGGCTCTGGTGTCCGCTGCTGACAGCTTATTGTTCGCCATTTCGAATAGCAAGCGATACAAGAATTATCCATTCGAGAAGGAGCAAGTTGTCTAATTCTGAGAAGTGCCATTTCGATATTAAGGTTACATACAATTCTTCCTTTCTAGGAAACCGAAGCGCGCGCAGATGAATCTAATTCTGTACTTTTAACAGTTGAAAACTTTAAAAATTTAATGAAAATTGCGTGAATATTAGGCGCAAAAACAGCTAATTTTTTCCATTGATCTTCATGGTCTATCCGCGCGGACACCCTGCTTTTTGTCTAGTCATTATTTCATTTCCTTAAATCGTCAGGGTTGAGTTTTGCGAGTCTGATGTTAGAAATGGGATGCCAGCTACATGTATTCTAATTGCAGTGCTGCGGCATGGTTTTTGTGAATCTGTGGACTGAATTGATTTAACAACTGGGACATAGTATTCAACTAAAACAACTCTTAAAAATAAAAGATATCGCCAAATTTGATTTATTAAAATAATTTATATCGCGAGCGCTTTCGAGGCCTCTAGTCATGCGATAACGGCCGTATTGACAATGCGAATAGATACGCAGTTACAAATGAATGTCACTCAAGCAAGACAGACAGTGGACACTGTTGAATTACATAGAAATTTTACGCAAATGACACGCACACGCACAGCAAAAGGTCACCATGGCAATAAAAGACTATATACAAATCCTTTCTGTGTGCACAAGGGTGGTGACAGCTTCAAAATGTACAAGGCTTCTAAAAGACGAAGGGAAGTAGGGTTGGCAGAGCTACATAAAATGGAAAAATAAGAAGAGAAAGTAAGACCTTTAAAATTATCACAAGTTATAGCATGTCTACAAATCGACGAGCTAGGGTTTCATATACTTCTATGTACATCATTACACAATGTGTAATGTACATGTAATTTACACATAGTGCAAATTATTTTAATAAATCAAATTTGGCGACATCTTCTATTTTTAAATGCATAAATTACAAGAGCTGCTTTAATGTCGGGAATTTGAAAGTACCGAACTCTGTTGAACGAGCTATAGTTTATCATTAATTGTGCTGCTTTCTCGTTTGCCTGACGATTCTCCGTTACGCAACTGAATAGGCATTCTTCAATAGGCATACATCATATTTTTGTATTGTTCTTATTTGAAGGGATCACAAGGTGTGGCCCAATACAATTAGAATGGCAGGCCTAAATCAAAACCGAGGTATTGACAAACTCTGCAGTATTTGCCACTTCACTTTCTATTCGCATGATGGAGGGTAAAAGTCAGATGCGTCGAACAATCTCAGTGACTCAGATTTGAAAGATAAACATTTGTGATGAATCTCGTGATGATCATGCTGTCGCTCGATACATTTCTACAGTGATGATCACAAAAAGTGGACCACCTAAAATTTGTCTCATTCAATGAAATTTTGTGAATTACACAAATTTGGCTGGATCTGGAGCAAGGTTGAAATAAAATTTTCTTTGTTGTTCAGTGGCTCTGTAGAGCCAGGTGGCCCTTAAAAGGGCCCATGTTGCGTTAGCTGGTGGTCACTAATATTTTGTAGCCTCACCAGAAAGTTCAGTGACTTGTCGAATCCGGGAAGGCATGCTTTTGATCAGGCGGTTGATTATTTCTTGATCTAAACTCTCCCTCTCTTGCCTTAGCAAAGCTTCAAGTCGAGGAAAACCATCTCCAGGAAGAATTGATCGCCTCACACCACGCTTCAGTAGACTTCAGACATTTTTTATCGGATTGTGGTCTGGTGAGGAAGCGGACCACTTCAAAGTTTATATGCCGGCTTGATCTTTGAACAAAATAGTTACATAACTCCTGTGACAAGTGGTGTTGTCGTCCTTGTAAATCCAATCGGACGAATGATCACCCAATTGCGATGGCAATGGAAGAATGTGCCTTTGCAAAAACATTCACATATCCATCAGAATTCATGTTATCCATTTGAATTTGGAGTTCAGTTCGGCCAGTCATCCATGTCACAGCCCAAATCAGCAATCTTCCACCTCCTTGATTCACAGGCAATGTCAAATGATCAGGAATTGCATCACTTGACTTCAGCCAAACTCTCAAACGGCCATTGCGACCTCTGAGACAGACAGAAGCTTCATCACTCCAAACAACTCGATTCCATTGAGAATGCCAGTGGCAATGTTGCATCTCCTACTTCAGCCTCAAACTCTTATGGTTGGCGGTCAATTCGATCCCAGATGGTCACTTACGGCTTTTGAAGTGCTCACTTTTCAGGCGACGTCTCACTGTTATGGCAGAAACCGTCGGCTGTCGAAGTGAACTCCTCAACTCGGCTGAAGACAGAGAAGGATCGTTTCTTACCAAGCGAATAATCATCCAATCTGTTCGAAAACTTCCCTTTCTTTTCCGACTGGAAAGGGAGAAAAAGATTAGGTTTCCTTCTGGGGACGGTGGTCTTTTGGGACGCCAACTTTTCGGCTAACTCAGTTCATTTTGGTGATTCATGTTCATAAGCTGCTTTTGGTTATCATAAGAGATGATATTCGCGAAAATGTTCGATATGACATGACGTAGCACAGTATTTGCTCTTTTTGGACCTGGTTATACGTTTTCCAAAAGTTTATTACTTTTTGTCACGCTGTTTCTCACATTCATTCACATGTCAAATTTCTTTCGATTTCACTTGGATGTCCTTGTTTATTCATCTCCGAGAAAGCATGAAAGACCAACCTATCCTTAGTTGTTTGTCATTCTTGAGGCATGCATCATATCGGAAAATGATTCTGAGATCGTTTTCACAAGGCATTGAGTTCAGGTAAATAATTACTTTTGTGCAAAATTGATCGTTGGAATAGTTCTTTTGTGTTACTTTTCAGCATCCATTTCAGACAATTTTTCTTCCGTTGGTGGAAGAATTGCTCGAAGGATTGAATATTTTTCATTCGCAACTGCGTATAGAATGTCCTGATAAAATCCTAATGAGATAAATAATTATTTACTATAACAAATACATTCTCCAATTTCTTTGATAAGTTGTGTTAGGCTTTTATCTTGTATGCTACGAGTAGGTTGCAGACATCGCATTTAGTGGTATCCGTTAAAGTGATCGCTGCCATAAAGTGACATCAGACTGGTGGAGTCAGGTACCTGCGTTGAGCATTAATAATCGCGAGGCCTTCCTCTCAACTGCTCTCATTTCTTAATCCTTATAAACAGTTTGTGATATTAAGGCGTCCAGAAATATACCAAGTTTACTTCAGATGAAGTACCTGCAGAATTCTATTGCTCTGTTGTTGATTTAATCCATTTTCTAATAGAAAATAATTCTTTCCTATATTCGATATGTGTAGAATAAAACTTTTCTTCTCTCCCTGGGCGGATTCATCGATTTCAATACCGACCCTCTCTCGAGAGACAGTAGAAGAGGAGTAAGAGTACATGTAAAGTAGGAAAAGTACACGTATTGTATTCTTAAAGTGAAATGTTGCTAAATGGAAATTGTATTTTGATCTTAGTAAATGAATTTAATTTTCATCATTCGTGTAGATGGCGAAATTGATAGGGTTTTTATATCCTATAAAAGGCTATGCTCTCTATGTCACATTTCACATACCTTCGTTCATGCTTTAAACTTTTCTCATTATTCTTGTAGCATTGACAGCAACACTTTGCTATGGTTTCGCTTTGAAACATTAGGTGGTTCATTGAGCTGGTTGCCTGTCGATGTTTAATGTTCGCCGTTATTATGCCTTAATTGTCTGTTTTCTAGTAAAGTGTATGACTCCTTAATCAGCACCGTTGCTTATAGCAGCAGCGAATGCTTTACACTTTTTGCTGTCGAGCTGATGTTGGGGAGTTTTCTCGAGTTGAAATCTGGTCTCCAAGAGACGTTATTTGAAAGTAAATGAGACTTTGATAATGTGTATCGATTGAAGGGAGAACACAATTTCGTTTACACTTAGAATAGACTCATTCTAGCGTGACTTCGATAAGAATTATGCAAGTGTAATGACTGCATTGGTGATGTGATGTGAATTTATTGTTATTTGCTATCTGCGTCATTCTCGATCCGACGTCTTGCACCGATCATGTGATGCCATCCGGCGTTCGTCCACCAGTAAGATGATTTTTCTGACCTCCATGTTTTTACTTCGAAAATGGTTTCGAGGTTATGTATTGCGTGAAAATATTGACAAGTAATGAACTTGATGCGAAGGTATTATGGTAGCTGTCAGGATTTGTATTCAATCATTTGTTTGGTGGATGCAATGTGTTTCCGGCAAAGTGAATGGAACTTAAGAGCAGAAATCTACAAACGCATCACGGAAATGTTGTGAATGACAAACAGTCAGCATATGCCAATGATTACGTCAATTTTAGGATTTGCGTTTGAAAATGTCAAAGGGATTCATGCTGATGCTGTGTTCCTGTTCATAAGCAAATCACAATCAATTTTTCCAAATTTCAAATATCTTTCGGTGCGTAGCCATCTAAGCATAATATCTAGCAATTAATAAAGAGAACTTTTCAACAATTCTTTCTAATTGGATATTCAATTTTTGAATTTCCAGTCGTGAGTCCTCGCTGCTTCCTGAAGGACAGTCACAGTGTTTTCTGAAACAGCTCACTACTGTGTTGAATCTAATGCAATATTGATATAGTTGTTATTTTTCTGTTGCGAGAGTTTCGGCTTGATTGTATGTGATGATCACTCAGTTAATATTAAGGCCTGATGGATAAATAGTCAGAAAGTAGTTCATTAGAATGACAACTGACGGTGATATTGTCCTGCTGAATTGTCTTTTACACACTTTCGGGTCCAGTTGGTTCTTTGATATGAGTGTGATGCTGGTGAGCTGTCCATTTACAAGTAGTAGTCTACATCCCTGCTCGTCTTTTCTTTACAGAAGTGGTAACGGTCGAAGTGTGGACACAGAGGAATCCTATGAAGACTACGGGGAGTCAGAGAACGACTTCAGTCTTATTACAGCGGATAACGGAAGTGACATTGGACGCAGGTCTCCGGCCGCTGCACGCCTTCTCAAACCTCCACCTCATCCGGGCAGCCGAGGACAACCACCAAAGTAAGAAAGGGTTAATGAAGGGTTGACTTATATGACTGATGTGGGAACTCATCTCTCTGTAGCGCCGATCCGGATAGAGGCACGTGGCCTCGTCGAAGACAAAGGTATAGTGTTTTTCATATTATCTTACACGCTTCCCTTCGCTCACATATATATATTTCAGTTCCTTCGTGTGTTTTATTATCACCGCGATTCCTCTAACCGAATTTGCTAAGTCGGATCAGGTACACATTGATTGATAACCAAGGGTCTTGCAGCAAAGTGTATTTATCAGCATTTTTCATATCAAAGCAATGATTCAGCAGTTATCACCTGGGATGAGGCCCGTGCACGCATTGTCCGCAGTTCAGTTATTACCATGTCAAGTTTCTAGCTAACATTGGTTTTTTCCGAGAAACGTGGAACCTCGTAAGACAGGATGCTCTCACATCTGAGATCGCGAATTAATACAAGCTCACATACATATCGGGGTAATATATATATCACATATATATCGCGGCCCGAGATCAAACTTAGGCGTGACCAAACTGAATTGCTTGAGTCTAATGTAGTCTGTTTTCCGCTTCCACGAGTGAACGTCCGTTTATTGAGCCTAAAAAATTTCCATCGAGTGAATATGTCTACGATGAAGATATATACTAGTACATATATCATACAGGCCTATTAATTGTGGAGCGAAATTCTAAAAATAACATCGTTCACAACAGGATAAAAAGGCCTACATGTACAATACTAACATGGGCCTAGGTCTAGCCATAAAAAATAGTTACTACTTTTCGTTCATCAATTTCTAGCCACAAAATAACATCCAAAAATAGAAATTTTAGCTTTAAGACATTAACAACAGCAGACGATGAATCTAATTTAAAACTCAAAGAATCTATCTTCATACGGAAGCTTAAGCCGTCGATAAATAGTCGAGCTGAATATGAAGGGCTGAAAGAATTCTTGTACATGTAATTTTTATAGCCTATAATTTTTGGATGGGAGGTTGGGGGGAGATGGGTTGGCAGCACATTTCTGCAGTCAGATATCTTTCCATTCTACGCATAATAGATATCATTCATGCTTTAAAGCCAATGCGGTGCTAATTCTATGATTCTTTATATACAATTTTGAATCTTTTGAATCTTTTGTATGCGATGATCTTTGCTTATCTCAATATTTTCTTGATAATGGCTGCGGTGTAAATAGACGAAATATGGACTTTTTGTACGAGTTAGATAATGTAACAATAACAAAACTTGACTTTCTTCCAAACCTATTTTCAATTATGCACGAGGCATATTTCCTCAATAAGAAATAGAGACTAAAGAATACGATTGACTAAATTCGATAGCGATTTGCTTCTTTTGTTTCGTCGAATGAAGTCAGGAATTCACCGAGCATGTCAAATAATGATTATATTTATTTATCGCTCAATATTCTGCTTAATTTTGGCTTTCATAACAATCTTGCGATTTGATATTGAAATGAAATCATTTGTATTGTTCAGGTGAGTGCACCTGCACAAGATCTTCTTTAAGAAGTAGAGGAGGAATTGCGGTGTCCGTCAACTGTAGTATCTGACAGTGTTTCCTGTGTTGTAACATCATTTTTGTTTCTCGTTCGCTTCGGTTGATGCGTGAAACCGTTACAGGTCCGGTGGTGATTTCCCTCGGGACTCGGTATACAAGTAAGATGCTTTATTGTTGTCATGGCACGAATTGTTCCTTTGCAGTGACGCTTTTCTGAAATGTTCTCATAACACTACTCATTACTGTTCTATTCACCATGTGTCACCTTGATACTCGCGGAAAATTCTTCGGACGGAAAAATCTTCACCCCGGAAATCTCATCCATTGCATGTGGAATCATGGAGCAATATTTTGTGATGTGGTATCGAAATTATTGACTACATAGCACAGTCAAAGCTCGGTAATTAAGACCACAAATGCCAGACTTTCAATGTCTTCATTATCGAAAATCTTAATTTAACAGCAACTTATATATGCCAAATATACAAAAAGTGTCACGGCCGTATGATCCTAATTAACCGAAATCTTAATTATCCGTGTCTGAATTAACGAGCTTCGACTGTTATTACAATAAGATTAGTGTTTAAGCAGCATATTCAAACAATTTAGTGAAGAACTATCGTAAACTATGTATGCGTAAAATTTCAATATCTGTAAGAAATTGATTAATGTGGCTTGCTGTCAGATCTGTTGAATAAAAATGACGTCAAGTTTTTACAAAAGTGAAAAATGGGAAATTAAACCCGAAAAGTAAGAGCTGTGATACTGATAGCCGTATTAATACTTATGCTACTTTCGAAACAATTATTGATTCATTAATTCAGAAAATGTGCGAGTGAACCTCTTGAAACTCAAACCAGGTCTTGAACTCACCTGCAGTCATAACCACGGCAAGCACTTTCCTGTACATATATCCTGTGTAATAATTGTTATACTTACGTGATTACGCTTTTGCGTGATTGGGATCTAATCATATTTCAAAATTATGAAAAGTAAGGGAGGAGTATCCTGTCCGGTGTTTGAATTTTCCACGGATGAGATTTCCGACGAATGAATTTTCTGCCCCCCCTCCACCGTCTTGAACTTCTTGTCATTCTTCACAGTTTCTCCTCCCATCTACATTTCTTGCCAAGGACTCTGATGAGATTGAGGCGAGATATTATAGCTCAACGAACATTTTGCTTAACATAAATTGATCAGGAGCGGCGCATGTCACCTCCGTTATCTGCATTTGTTGAGTAGAGATTATGATATTATGCATCGATAGCCTCAATTTCGAATTTTCGGGAGCATTTCCTGCTTTCTTACTCTCAAGTGGCGATAGAAACATTTAGGACATTGTTAAGGACCGGGAAATATGTTGTTTCCGCATATCATGAATAACTGCAGTAATGTGGCTGCGATGTTTGAAGAGTTTTCTTTTCAAGCAGAGGTGTGTTTATTTGTATCTTCTTACAATGTTGATTTCTGTTTCTGAAATGCTGGCGTTGTACAGACTGGTTTAGAAGATTTTGATAGTATCACAACCGCTATTGTCCGAATTTTGATGAAGACTGCTTAGACATGGACATGGTTTAGAATACATTCTACGAAATAGAAAGTATTCACACAATTGGTAGTTATGAAACTGTTAACGTTAATTTATAATTGTCCAATTACCACTCACACAAATTTCTCTCTTCTCTCTGCAGCCCTTGCGTCCCTTCCCATTAAATCTTCTCTTAGGGAAGTTACAGGTCATTTTACTGTCCATCTTTCGCAACCGGTCCTTTAAATATGAGGAAATATGTGAAATATTTGTAGTTTGTGTAGAATTGAAATAAAACAGGAAATCTTTACACTTCACAATCTTTTCAATACAAGGTAAACCAACGACCGTCCGCAAAATCATTCAAAGAATCAAAAAACAGACACGCTTAGGTATTGGATAATCAACAACATAGTTCCTGACAGCGTCAGAATTTTACCTATGATCTTAGCGACATAATGAGTTACTAACAATTTTGGGTGATATCATGGAACGCTTTTGCTTTAATATGTTAACAGTTCGCCGATAGACATGATTGGATGTACGCGCTCTTGAAAGCCCGAAACCGCGTTTTTCAGCTGTTTTTCAGCAATTTTTAATACTCACTTCACATATTCCAACCTCAGAGTGATAGTTTCTCATTTACCTTTATACGCAGCGGCAATTTTGTGATCGTGTAATCATTTTTTATGCTACTAGAATGATCTATATGCGCAAGGGTGATGAAGATATTGAATTGTATTGTTGAGATAAAAATAGCGATGAAATAAACGTATTAAAGTGGTGTAGAATTGGTTTGCATGTTATATACCTACCTATTGCAAGTGCATGGCCATAATCGATGGATATTGTTGCTTACTCGCACGGTGTTCCATCAACTAAATCATGCGCATATTTTGTTTGGTCCTTCATGTATCTTTCGGCGTGCCTGTCGCTCTTCAGAAGTGTTTGCGGGCTCTCTTTGTTATGTCTCACAGAGGACTATCGCATCAGTTGTATTGCGTTTTACTACAAATTGGTTGATAACCATTCTTCTTGAGCTAAAATTGTCTTAACTTCGGTGTAATTCTTACCGTATGCACGAAAACAATGCTATGTGTAATAATGTCCCTCTATAAATGAAATAAATGTACAGACCGTTTCAAATGATTTTTTCGTGTTGAAGTCCTGGCTCAATTTTGATAAACGATATACCTTATGAAACTTTGTATTCCATAGATTGTTTTGACATATATTTCGTTTTCATGTGTGGTCAGCTGTGGTCAGTAGGCCTTCTGAGAAAAATTGAGCGTTTTCTTTGATGCAGGATTTCAACATGAAGACGACAGAATTTTTTTATGAAAGTTGGCAGACAGCATGAACTATCAGTCAGCTTCATCATGATACACGGTTTTTAGGATTGGCTGTATGTACAAAAAGATACAATACTAATAAGTTTTACCAAAAAAATGTTGCTAAAAAAATCTCACAAGATTTTCTCATTGATGAGTGATCCTGCTAAGTGTTAGGCAAGAATTCTGAGTGTGTACCTATGTTGGAAGGTACCAAAATAAGGTTTGAACCCAGGTCTACTGGATTATTGTGCAATTGGATCAACTAAAATCTCGTGTGGCTTGTGTGGATAAAGAGCAGGTGATGTTCAAGTGAATTCTCATCGCTTTTGGCATATTGCATACATTTGAGATGTTGCTGTCAATATCGTAAATATGTCGCTGTGTTATGAACTTAATCATTCTTATCATCGTTGCTCATAATTCCTTTTTGCTCTTCTCACCATTGGTGTCTTAGTGTTGTTTTTACCTCACATATTCATTTCACGTGGCATTCAGAAAGGATTGTGAGGTGAACGCCTTATCTAATTCTCATTCCATTATTGGCGACGCCCTGATCAGGTTGTAAATGCACAATATTCCTTTGTTGAAGTAAATATTAATATCCCTGAATTCATGCTCTGATTAAGAGCTTAACGTCAAAACTTACTACTGGTGAAATATATACTATTCACTCTTGTTCAGTTCGGGTGAGAAACATGTCAAGAATCTTATGGGTGATGAAAAGCTAGCGAGTTCCCGTCATTGCCAGTCAGGCCGGATGCAGTGTTCTCAGCTGAGTTCCTCATTGGTGTCTAACTAATTTTTTTTCTATGGATACTATTACGCCGCGTATTACGTCCTGTAGAATTAGCTGTGAAGTAGCTGTGAATTAGCCTGATGTAAGCGCACTCACGAACTATCATGTGAGACTAAAAACTGCACATGCAGTAAGTCGCTCGAAAAGTAGGTCTTCAGTATGATTTTTGTACTCTTGATGAATGAGAATCAGACAGAAAGATAGACATCATTCAATATTTCCCCTTGTTTCTCACTTGTGCAACGGAGAGGTGCGGAAAATTGGTCCCTTGAAAAATACATTCAATATTTTCAGCTATCTGGCCTTACATAAACCAGTTTGTATTAATTTTAGCACTCGACATTTTCATTATGTTAGGAATGTTGAGTCTAGCAAACTATATCATTCAACAGGTACATGTTCCCCTAATCTAGTTGCATGGGAGTTGAAAATTCTTTCATGCATATTTGAGATGATGTGATTAATATCTGGGAACGTATACACAACATAAATCGTCATTTTCATGATCCCGCGTTTAGGAATGAAACCGATGGAAAAAATTAGCAATAGAATTACTAATTAACGTCAAAGTCTTCGAAGGATGAATTTACCGTAGACTCAAGCGGAGATGGATCAGCTATCGTAGTTGATGGGATGATAGATAATATGAATGCTTGAAGTTATGATAATCATAGTAAGTAGATAGATAGCGTATAGTAAGTGGATAGATATCGCATAGATAGCGTATAGTAAGTGGATAGATATCGCATAGATAGCGTATAGTTAGATTGAAGGATAGATAAATGGATATCTATCAGAGATCACCGCACCGACCTAATGACTGCCGATAATATGAGAAGTGCGAAAGCGAGATGATTAGAAGAACGGGTTCGATCTTGGATATTAATCAATTCCAAAGTACAGTGTGCGTCTGACTCGACAGAGATCAGAACAAGCACAGAACAAGCGGATAGATGGCGTGTAGTAAGTGGATTGATATCGTAAAGATAGTCTAAGGTAAAAGATCACATCGATCTTACCACTAATGCCTTTTCATCCATTGATTGAAAACACCAGTTGTCCACCAATTCGTATATTCAATAAGTACAGTTCAATGCAGCTCCAAGATTCAAAATGTCCGCTATCACTTGATGGTCGAGTTTCAAATTATTTCTACATCATTCATAAAGTCAATATAAAGCATGCAAGTGAGATATCTTGATTTATGCATTTCATTCAAGTCAATCATAAAGTACATAGATCTGTAATGTATGCCGAAATGATAGCACGACATTTCGCAACTGAGCGAAACTCTGCAACTTTCCACTGGCTCAACAGGAATTACTCGAAAATTAGTGAATAGATCTGAAGAACAACTCTAGCGCACGGGTGGGCAACGTGAGTCCCACGGAGATGAGATGAGCCGCTTGCCATATCGCACCGGCGGTGTCTACCTAGATACCGGCACTGTGATGTTACTTGGGTTTTGAAAATTTCTTACACAGGGAGAAAGCAATATTGCAGACAAATATTTCCGTCAATTTCTGCCATTGCCTAAGCATTGGCTTGGTGCTACATAGGTTTGCGAAGAGTTTCTCGCGTCTCAACTTCACAAGTATCTTTTTGATTCACCCTTACTGACGAAGATGTTGAAAATGGCCTTAGGGTGGCAGCTTCTTCCCTCATACGTGACATCGACAAAATCGAAGGACATCCAGACTCAATGCTCTTATTAGAATAGGATACACGTTGTATTTTTTCACGTATAAGATAAAGTTTTCATTAAAGAGATATTATCTTGCACCTCAGATGCAGGGTTGTTGCAGATCTATGAATAGAACGGATTTTTTGCACCACAAAATCAGATGTCCGATACCGATCATCTTTTAACTAACTTTCATGTTTCAAATGATGACCCCTAGTCTGGCCAGATCCGTATTTATCATTTACCTAGTCTCAAATGACGACATCGTTTTACCGTTGAATAAGTATGTAGCCCGCGAAGCCCCTTACTGTGGCTCGTTACTAAGAAAAGGTTGCTCAGCCCTCTCTAGTGTGTTGATTTGCTGCAAATTGTGCCGAACAGAGGGTGTCCTCTAGTCCACCCAGGGCAGACGACGAGGACGTAGCGCCAATGACATTTGAAATTTCAATTTATCTGTCGTCAGCCATTACAATGTACACAAAGTTATATTTCAGCTCGATATCAGAAGAACTTATCGAATATTCTTTAGTTCCAAGTATTGTGCTTAATTCATGCTGTTTCCTAATTGCAGTTTTTAAAGTTGTCTTTGACTGATAATTTTTGTTGCATAAATTTGCTGCATAAATTATATACTTAAATATTGAAAACTTTGAAATTGATGTCCAAAATGTACACTTTCATTTAGTAAAAGTGTCTCATCTTTGTCTACCTCAATCTGTCTGTCTAAACCACTGTATTTCTGTTTTACTCTTCTTGCGCTAACTTTGTGCCTTTTTGTTGTATCATAACTAACAGAATTGTACAATAGGATATCTTCTCGATGGAGTACATACGCAGCCTCCGTTGCTGCCAAGTAATGAATGTAGTTCGTGGAACTTAAACTTTAAATTTTCCATTCTCAGTTACGCTGGACCGTGGGGTCAACAATCTGCCGCTCGGCAAGCCCACGACCTCTACTCCTCTTCTCTCAACGGCTCACCATATAGCTCGTACTCAGAGGGTCTAGGTCCAGACTTATCCTCCGCTCACCTTGAAGATTTTCAAGATCAGCTGGCTCAATTAGCTTCTCAGGTAACCAAACTGTCATCAAGTCAAGCAGAGGCGTCACTGAAAAACAACAAGCTGGTGGAGGCCAATTCTTTGATGCGAAAACAGATCTCCAGTCTTGAAGATCAACTGAAGTACGTGGAGACAAAATCAACCGGTACTTTCGATACTGAAAAGCGGACTTTGCGTGACAAAATGGTAAGTTAAAGCTCATGAGTTAATAGCAGTTTATTTGCCGCCGTGCATGCAATGTAGATATCCTATCGCTATATATGACCTGTAAAGCAGAGTATCTCCGCGAGGGAGATGGAAATCTACGTGGAAATCTCAAGAAATATCCCTGATATCTACAATTCCATGACAGATAGAGGTGCTTCTTGACGGCTATACAATTTGGATGGTCATATACATGTTGATCTCGAAAAATGCAATAAAGATGGATACTTTGTACTTGTTGCGTAAATAACTATTATCCAAGCTTTTGTTAATCCACGCTTTTTTCATTGAAGATTCAAATTTATACATGTTCTTTCAGATCAAGATAGTATCTTATTCTTTTCAGGACCGCATCGATCGGGACAGGAACGAAGAACTCAGCAGCCTCAGAAGCAGGTAAGTGGGAAAATAGTCCTGCTCACATCAGAATTTCATACATCTTCCAATTACAGCCCAAGTGAAGGTCTCAGAGAGAGGTATGATGTTTTGTCGGAATCATTTTAGTCCCCAAATCTTGCGACAGCGCGCTACGAAAGCATGAAATTTGTTCGTTTACCTAAATAAACATGTAGATATCGATAATGTGGATCGGAGCTGTTGTTAGAACTGTTGTTTAATGAGCTCAAGATGATAAGTTCAAGTTCAGTAATCGACAGGTATCAGTTAATCTTGAATTCATTGTGACAGTGTTTTACAAGAAACTACTTGTAACCAAAACGTCTGTACCTGAGTCAGTGACGTGGGGGTGGGGTTTTTTTAATGTAATTTGCATATTCATTTCTTAGTTAATATTGTAAAATTCCGATCCTAATCCTTCGCTTGGCTGTAAAAGTTAAGGAAAATAGCTCCGTTCAACACTTCAAATTCATTTTTTCAATCATTGATAGATAATCGAAGGCGTTTGATTTGAATTTTTTGATTAAATCGAAGTAGTCGAGAATGTGTGATGATGATCTGCTTTGTTGCTGCGCGAGTGACAACTTATGCTGTCATTTTGAACAGCCTTACGTTTTGCAAATTGTTCATGCAAATTGTTGCACCATGAAAATTGACATTTTCAGATGTTTTTTAAGTGTGACTATGGCTGTATTACTATTCATGATGTTCTAGAGCTTGTGCACACAGCATCGGTAGAAAGGTATTCGTGCATGTTAATGGTCAGCAGTCTTATCTCATTCTCAAAATAAGCAGCATTTGAAAATATAGAATGAAGCTTTAACGTCACTGCTTCCCGATAATGGGGACTTTGACGTTGCTGGATCTTTGAGGTACTTTTAGTCCGGATGTTCTTCATGTCGACGTCCAATAAGTGTGTCTTCAGGTTTCTTGGTCCATGGACGGATCAACGAAAATGTGTGTTGTGGGCACTTCTTTGCTGTCATTGAGGAGGTACGCCTCGAAAACTAATAGTTGGCCCAGGAACCTTTTCTTCTGCAATGGAAAAATTTCAAAAAGCAAATTCACCCTATTCAGGGTGTCTGACAAGTCCTAAAAGTACTCAAAAAAGGTCTAAAAGTCATAGAAATTCCGGAATATCAATGCCTTTCAGAATTTGAGATCCCGACATTGTATTTCGTAAAATCGAGATGCAAGGAACTTCAAAGTACTCTTTTTTCATCAGAATAATCTATGTTCCATTTTCAAGTCGATGAAGCAAATGAATATTCAAAGAATTGCTGACTTCTCTAATGTTGATGTCAAAAATTCAATGTCTTGCATCAATGCCTAAATGGCAGTCTTGCTCTTTTTTAATATAATTTACGTCGTGGAACATTGAATTTTTGAAATTCTGTCCGACAGTACTACCATGTTCAAAGTAATGTTGATGTGTGTCATCTGGTTGTCGAAATTATCAGTTAGATTCTGACATGCATCAGAGATTTATTGTTGGAATTGTACGGTGAATCACCGTTGTTTTGGATGAATTATGTATTTTCATTTTTTCGTTTCGGAAGTCCTTTTCCGTTCCTAGTCCAACCATTGATTTTCGTATTTAGATATTTATCGGTCGATCACTAGGGAAAGCTCTTTTTCGCAAACATGCATAGGAGATTTAAGATGTCAGTCAAGGTTTGCTTATGGCTTGTCTAACTCGGTTATCGGCACTCTCAGCGTGGAAATCTTGGATACTACCCGAGAGTGGAAAAATTGATCACAAGATATTTAAGATTTCATGAGCGCTGGAAAGACTTTTTAAAACTGATTAGAAAGATGGGGCCGAACACATGTATTTTCCCGTCAGTTTGCACCGAATCTCAGAAAATGTCACTTGGTTTCTGCGAGCTAAAATGAGAATCGATGTTGATTTCAAGTTGTCTGTTGCGTATTTTTATGGTATCACTCTCAAGCCTTGATGACTTGTCAGTGTTTGATGTGATTATTTTAGCGTAGAAGCAGCCCCGAAGCATTTTTGCTCATTTAGTCAACAGGGTATTACTGGTGAGTGAACGTTTGTAATGAAGTCGGATGCTGAAGAACTTTGCATATTTGATGTCATCGCTAAATAGGGCAATGATGTTAGTATGAGAAAAGCAATTATCAACTTAATACCATGTCAATGATGTAGCTATTCAAACTGTAATTGAATGGAAGAACAGATGGTGGTAAACGTGAGATTCGTAGATATACCTGATGTCTTTCTATATTTTATTTTGATTGAAACTGTGAAATTTGGAACGTTCAGTAGATGAAATTGTGAAATTGTACTCCTTTTTGTATGAAGTAGAAATTTTGTCTCCATATAATGTGAAAATCATTGGCACTGTGCTCAAGGAACGTCTGACCATCAATTTTTGGAAATTTTATGATTGATGAAATGAATTTTCAAATAATTGCTGATAACATGACTGTTTACATTGATCGGATGAGTAAGTCAGATGATTTCTCGTGTCGAGGAACGCAATATTCCGATGTTGTTGTTGCTCTGGCCCGTTCGGTTTGAAACCACTTTGACGTCAGTCCCTAGAGACGACCGATTGCCCTCAAATAGTTCAGCATTTGGGTGGCGGACATATGGGTGGCATGAAAATTGGCATAACGCTGCACATCCGATCTTGAGCACCTGATGAGGTTGTCACCACATTCATCGCAGATTGCCTCCTCTGCTAAACCGATACGATGGCGATACTTTTTGAGAAGAAGTGAATGTCCTGTGTGTTGTAAGTTCGATGCGTTCTGATCTACTCAAATTGACTTCTTTTTGATGTTTTTACTCAGAAGGGCTGTTTTTCATCTTCCATTCGTTGGCAAGGTTTGCTCGTATTTTAGATTTCATTGTGTCGATACTGATAGGAATGTATTTCTGGTCTAAATATTAGCGGCATCTCTGTAGTCGTGTGTGCGATCTCTTTACAATGCACACCAACATGACGGGGATACATTGAATATGAACGCTCTTGTCTGCTGTTTTCTGCCGGCTGTTCCAAGTTTGGCCTTCGTTTGATATTCTAGCGTCCAGGTGGCCACTTTGTATCTTTTCAAACACGCCTTTATTATGAGGACAGACAGCAACATTTCTGCAGTTGCCCCATCGCTGGTCTTCCACAGTCTTCCGAATTAAGTCAAGTCAGCATTGACTTTTCACAAAGTTGGTTTGATAGCGAAGAGTATTGAGGTATAGCCAACTCTATTGACGTCATGTCATTGTTCTTTGAAGAGTTTCCAAACCATATAATCTACTACACCTTCACATAATTACTATGATGTGTGATTTTGGAGTAGATTATATGGATAGGAAATTTACATAGGGGTCATATAATCTCCTGAAAAATAGAATATAGAAGATCTCTATTCCGCCAAATTTGTAACAGATTACGTAGTGGTTTGGATGGATCAAGGAAGTCTAGAAAACTATGCAGGTCCAGAAATCCTCAGACGGATGCGAGCATAGATTTCTAAGTTGTATCGTTGGCTATATAATGTTAAGCTACTGATTTTCGGATTTCAATGGTATCAGAATTCACTCGTCCTTCGGACTCGTGGATTCTGACCATTGAATATCCTCAAATCAGTAGCTTATCATATACATAATCTATCTTAATTAATGAAATCTTCAACTGTTGAGTGTTGAGGCGGCCACAGTTCACTGACCTGTCCACTGACTTTCTTCAATTAGTCTAACTATCACTCCAATATCTCCGCGAATTTGCTTGGCTACTCCTGCGGCTGATACTTGTCATTCATAGCTCGGTGTAGCTCTGCTCCTTCGTTCTGTGACTTTACTCATTCTCATAATCGCAGATTATGATTTTGTCAATTTTTCATTATTTTCATCACTTCGGAGTAGCTAAGAAAAACAACTCAAATCATCAATTTGCGTATTTTTTATGGTATCACTCTCAAGCCTTGATGACTTGTCAGTGTTTGATGTGATTATTTTAGCGTAGAAGCAGCCCCGAAGCATTTTTGCTTATTTAATCGACAGGGTATTACTGGTGAGTGAACGTTTGTAATGAAGTCGGATGCTGAAGAACTTTGCATATTTGATGTCATCGCTAAATAGAGCAATGATGTTAGTATGAGAAAAGCAATTATCAACTTAATACCATGTCAATGATGTAGCTATTCAAACTGTAATTGAATGGAAGAACAGATGGTGGTAAACGTGAGATTCGTAGATATACCTGATGTCTTTCTATATTTTATTTTGATTGAAACTGTGAAATTTGGAACGTTCAGTAGATGAAATTGTGAAATTGTACTCTTTTTTGTATGAAGTAGAAATTTTGTCTCCATAAAATGTGAAAATCATTGGCACTATGCTCAAGGAACGTCTGACCATCAATTTTTGGAAATTTTATGATTGATGAAATGAATTTTCAAATAATTGCTGATAACATGACTGTTTACATTGATCGGATGAGTAAGTCAGATGATTTTATCAGTGATTCTCGTGTCGAGGAACGCAAAGAAAAACAACTCAATCATTAAATTGTTGCCTTAATAATCGTTCACATAACACATTCACTTTGAATACGCCTTGATCACTATATACTATAGGACCAAAAATTAATGTTGAATGAGAAATCTCTTGAATAATTCTCGATCGATGTCCCATCTTCAAGGCATCAAGCAAAAGCTTATGCAACTAGTACATGATTGCTTCTTTATAGCAGTCCAGTCAGAAGAGAATATATAAGATCGCATAGTGTATGATGCCATCTTTGGCCTCGTTATCTTACAAAGTTTTGAACACACTCATGTTGAATAGATTTCGTGCTCTCTCGCATTAAATGATCCTTGAACGTGATCACATTGAAAAGGTTCTGAACACGTTTACTGCTTCTTCAATTCAATTTGCACTCGTTTACATTGATTATTTTGGGTCCAATGTCAACAGATTTGCTTGAGAGTGACGCGTGTTGACATATTAAGCGTGACAAGTAACAGTTTAATCATCACCATACCTGTATCCAGTCTGATGTTTCTTTTCAATGAACATATTAGAAACCATTATTTCATAATAGTTCACGTTCTACACAGCCATCTGTACAATCGAGTTCACTTTTATGTTCAAAGTCGCAATCGGTTTACTCGGACGCAAGTAGTTAACAGTGCGTCGTAAAAGGATGTATGCTTGCCTTAAATGTATTTTAAGATCGATCTCTTGGCGACTTCTTCCAGTATGATTTCAATCGATGGTGTACCAGACTTCAGCTCTTTTGTATAGCACGCTCAAATAATTATTTATTTCTATGTATGTGTTGAAAAGTTGACTTTACCATAGCTGCTAACGTTTGTAAAGTTGTGCTTTTCAGTCCGTGCTCAACTTTTTAGTTTTTGGTCAATTTTATAGGCCCTATATCGACAGAAATGACTCGGTAATCGTTAGAATTATGATCGAGAGCGTCCACATTTGGGTATGATATCATTATAAGCAAATCAAATTATTCTTTAAAAAAGGAAAAAATATGATTAAATGGACAAAGTCTCTTATCAATGATAAAAAGTGTCTGACGACCTTATTTAAAGTGAAGAACAACATGCTGACAGTTTGTAAAGTTAATCGTATGCTTGGCTTTTTGATGATCCTGTGCAACATTCGTGTCAGAGGAATCATTTTGCTGCATCACAGATGAAACAATTATTTTTGATTTCTGTGTGTTTTCGATATACTTCATGCTTGTGTCTTCGCTTTGCCAGTTAAAATGTTTCTTCATTATACTGGATGAAGCACCGCCTTCCGCTAAAACATTTGCAGCCGTGCGGCTAAACGAGTGACCCGTGTAGGCTTTGGGGTCAGATAATTTCAGATATAGTGCCACCTTCATTGGAACTTTTGCCAACACATGTTTTCCCATTGGCTGATTCACATAGTATCCGCTGCCATTCTGCCGCATCCGATATGTCTTAAAAACTCTTCCATAGCCAAGCTTGGCATTGTGCAATATTTCATCATATTTTTGGAGATAAATGCAAGACTGCAGCGGTATGTTGAATGTATTGGATATTGACTCTCCCCTTTCTTTAGATACTTTGTAAATAACCCACATTCCTGTTGCTTTATTGAAATCAAAATTGTCCAATGTTAATTATACTAGTTCAGCGCACCTCAAACCTCCAAAAAAAGCCAGTACAACAGCCACTTTTAGATGGATATTTTCACCTTCATCTGGGCTTCTTGCAAAAATGTCATCACTTCTTCTTTTGAAAATTGCTTGGCTTTCTTGCGACTGTAGCCAGCTTCATATGACTTTAGAAGCATGGTTACTCTCGGGAACTTCTGTAGTTTGAAGCCGAAGTTCAGTTGAAGTTTGTTATTTAGCATAGAGTAAATGGACCATAATGTACTAGCTGCGTAATTTTTGAGTTTCTAAGATGATCGAAAAACTCGATAAAATTCTCTTCATTTGGTGGTGTGTCTTTATCAGTTAACTGCTGGTGTTCAACGAATGCTTGCCACCTATCTTCATATCTTTTCGCGGTACATAGGGGGCCGATTTCCTTGATAACTTCTGCGCTTCTCTTCATGCTGTAGAACTGTTGTAGTAAATGTAGCAGATTAATGTCATGTATTATGTAGATAATCTAAATTCAAATTGTAGGCATGGAAATATTTGCATCAAGGTATTGCAAATAAGTAAAAAATGAAGATTGCCGTGGGATCACTATTTTGATCATAGAAGTAGATAATAGTACACTAGAATGGAAGTTTGATATTTTGCCTATGTACAATGATGGCACATGGAAAAATCTATGGTTTGTAGATCAGATTCGATCTAAAACATTGTATCATAGTCAAGCTGTTTGCCAAGTTGATTGTGGAAGTTGTTGACAGCAAATTTTGCAGGATTTTCGTGGAGAGAATTTTAAGTGAGATGGTGGCATTGTTTTATGTGAAATAGCCTACTATTCCATAGATTAATATGCTGTGTCTGTTTGTACCAATCATTGACATCTATTTTGCAATTTTTCAACACTGGAATACGAATTGAAATTTGGTTCACAGAGTTATAATCGAAAGTAGTCGGTGTACTGGTTGTAAGAACATTTCAAGAATTCACAGATAGAAAGTCTAATTATTGGATAATTTCTCCTCCTAACGGTCAAGAAACCTAGCGTTCTTCTGGAATAAAAACATCGAAAGCTTCTCTAGCGACAGTCATTTATCAGATAAATGAAATGTCGTTGGAACTTTTCAAATTAATCACTAAATGATTAATATGACATAGTGTGATGATATTATGGAGGTTCATGTTCGAAAGCATGCAAAGGTTTTGAAAATTGTTCAAATATAATGAATTGGGGAATCTTTCAAAATAAAATGAATACTGTAAGATTTCTTGGCCTCTGATTTCAAGCTGGAGCAATGCATGCTCTGTAAATCGACATTACAAGTTGCATACGCGTCTGATTATGCTCTTGATTGATTATAGGAGCGATATTTCAAAATGATGACCATACAGAACGTTTTAAAGGATTTCCTTCTCTGTCATCCTGTCGCTGCACTATTTTGTAAATTCACTATTGCTGTTGTGTACATGATCCTTAGACAAAGGGCAACAAACCAGATCACAAATTGACTTGATAATTGAAAATGCCAACCAGAAAACAAGAAAGCCATTCCGCAAATTTTGCTTTTTGCCACAACTAAGTTCCCCCGGAGTGTGCCATAATTTTCATGCAATTTCCATTCTAGGACTTTCTATGGTATTGTTAATTTCTATGATTTTGATGCATGCATAGAAATAAATTACCTTCACTCATTAGAAAAGTCCGTTTCAGTACTCTGAACAATATCATTGCCTCGTACTGTAAAGTATGACTTTTCTGATTTCGTGAAAATAATTATTCACTAAGATGAAAAGGTCAACTTTTCACTGCGGGGAGCGATGTCTTTGTAGAGAGAGCGCAGGGATAGAGACAATGATATCCCTCAGAGTACTGAAAATGACTTTTTAATCGAGTGAAGGTCATTTATTTCCATTTTGTGTGGGAGTGAAACTGCAAGGAGGAAAAATCAACATTTCACTCCCACGGGATCACAAAGCTAACTTTTCCTCCCACATTTCACTTTTTTGTGCAAGCTCCTGTGTGAAAAACTGATAGAAGTCTGTAAACAAGTTATGATCAGACAGAGACTCGATATAGGCCCTGCATTAGCTCATTCATAGATTTCGCAGTATAGCCATCAATTTCATAATGAACGATAGACATCCATCATTCACAAAATGAAAAGCTGCATTCTTACGAGAGGAAATAAACGTTTCCTCTCTTTTCTATCTGTCCATCCCTCGGGCTGTGCTCGCGCTGTACAAGATAGCTGCGGGAGGAAAAGGTGATATCTCCTCTCTCAAGAAAATAGCTATTCTATGCATATATCTCCATCTGGAATATGTTGGATATCTTGGCGTCCTATTTCTCGGCCATACCATGACATCCAGGGACATCAATGATTAATATAAGATATCTAAGGGACGTTCAACTCCCATACCATGTACTGGACTGGAGGCATTAATCATAGATGTCCCTGATAGAATCTATGGTCATATGCATAATATTTCCATCGACTTCTAAATAACTGTGATAGCGTTCATGATATTTCTATCCATGGAGCAGGAATAGACATAGAATAAACATTGCAAAAGAAGACTTTTTGAATTTGACATTGATCAGAATTATACCTTAGTGTGCAGTATTTGTTACATTCTACTAATTAACCAAATAGCGACTTCAAAATGAAAAGAACCGCAACAATGATAATAAAGAAAATAACAGTAGTAAAAGATACGAAGATCGAAGGAGTAAATTTTATCGAATATTGTCCACTATCTGACAGATAACCAAATTACTGGTGTTGATAATTGATCGTTTATCAATTTGATATTTTTGAGTCTGCATCAGGTCGATATGATTCAATTGAGTACATTGTAATCCTCCTATGTATTAAATGCTAAATTTAGGCACTTGTCGAGAATATTCAACAATCATATAATCACAATATTACAATCAAAATAATTTATAGAGAAAATAAAATCCTGTCGTAAATATACTTTACAGTATGAAAGTTCACCATGAACTGCAAAGTTTTGAACGCAAGGACTGTTAAGTTGACCACGGACTGTTAAGTAATGCTCATGCGGTCTGAGGGCTATGGTAATATCAACTTTTCAACACATGCATAGAAATAAGATTATAAAGCTTATCAATGATGCATTAGATCTTTTTGCATCTCTCTTCGTGATCTCAGAGTCGTCAACTGAAGATTGAAACATCTTTGAAGAATTGAAGTGACGGAAGCCTTGCCTAATAAGTATGTTTTGTGTTATTTGGATTTGTTTTGCTTGATCAAATACAAAAAGCCTAGCTGTAAAATTTCCGTTCGAATTTAAGATTTCATTGCAATTCCTTTCGCAGCAGCTCTAGAATTCTTACGGGGTTTTCGGGATTTGTGGGATTTTCAGCCTTTTTTGGTGGGGTCACGAGATGCGTGGAAATATACATTTAAAAGAATACGACCGTAGCCATCCTACATTTAGTCTAATAACGTCAAAAACTGTCAGCGTGCCAATACTTTGGTTCATAGTATGTAAACAAACCGTAATATCCACTTCTGTTAACTTAACAACATGATCATTTCCACAGGTTTCTTTTTAGGCAGACTTATGTCACATTTTCAATGAAGTGTGCATTGTTGCATATGTTTTGTCTTCACAAATTCCTCCACCTTTTGGTCAATCAAACGCAATATTATTTCTAACTTCGCAGAATGGAATGAAACACGATTTTGGTTTATTTTTGATTTAGGAAATATATTTATCATGCGTAGAATGATTGATTGAATTATGTTGTCCGGATATTTGTGCAAAAATCAAATATCATGGAGGAGATGTATGTTGCAATCATGTGAAGGTACGGAAAATGACTGTTGTAGATGTAGTAAACTTCCTTATTAACTGATTATAATGTTGGCTGTATCACATGTGAATGAGAGGCATACATGCGTATTTTATCGTCATATAAGTGAAGATATCGAAGATTTTCTTTACTTTGTGGTGTTCAATACCCATTTTTATTGCTTCTGATTCTCCGGAGTTTTCTTCTGCGCAAGTTCGAGCCTTTTCTCGCAGATTCCCTTTAAGATTTCAGTCTTATTTTAGTCCGGCAGCCAGAACGAGTTTCTGCAGGGAACGAGGCCGAAAGTGAGACTTTCACAGAATGATGTACACCATATTCCTGCTACGAATCGATGCGTCTGCCAAGTTCTAGTGAGTTCCTCTTCTTGTCAGACAAGATCAAAGAAAACCACAGGTAAATCCAATGGGATGCAGATTGCAGTTTTGGCTAAAATGAAACTTTGTATGTTTTCTCTGATTAAACGAAAAGTACTAAGCCGAGAGTCATAATTTTTGACACGGAATGTCTTCAGGTCATTTCCTATGATATGCATGTGCTTTTATCATGCATCTGATCGACAATGTATGTGAGAATGTGGCTCAATGTGGACAGAGTTGCTCAAAATGCTTGTGTTTGTCGACATAAAGAGGCTCGCCAAATCTAAATGCGTTTAGCTTTATAGACAGGGTTCATGAAAGTGAAAGGAAATTACCTGAAGACATTCCATACCAAAAATTATGACTCTCGGCTTAGTACTTTTCGTTTAATTAAAAAAAACATAGAAAATTTCATTTTAGCTAAAAACTGCAATCTGCGTCCCATTGGATTTACATGTGTTTCTCTTTGATCTTGTCTGACAAGAAGAGGAACTCACTAGAACTTGGCAGACGCATCGATTCGTAGCAGGCATATGGTGTACATCATTCTGTGAAAGTCTCACTTTCGGCCTCGTTCCCTGCAGAAACTCGTTCTGGCTGCCGGACTATTTCCTACCATTTCTCAGATGCCCGTACTTTGACTTCTGTTAATGATTGCTGGGCATGCATTTTTGATGACATGAATGCCAGAAGTGGTATAAATTTGAACAAATTGAAATGTCATGCTGTGATGAGATCCATGTAGACCATTTGATTGTAATTTAGATAATGAAAGATTTTTATTGACATTTGGTGAAGTATTAAATGTCAAGTTTTCAAACTCGGAAGCTGGTGTGCCTTTTCCAGAGACACTTTGCGGATGTGATGATGACGACTATAAGCCGAATGCAATGTTGACAATGGCGTGGCATTACTTCACTGAATAATTGCCTGAATAATGACTGAGTCATGAATTAAGGTAATTTTTAGGCAAAGCAAGATGTCCAACACGTGATAGAAGCTTCTTTCTACGTGTTGGGTTTCTTGATGTATTTCATAGAATATGAAGGATACTGCTAACAAGGCCCCTATCAAGTTGCCACTACATTATGACATCTGCCTACGTGCAGATAAAGCGAACTACGAACGTATGAACGAGTTATGAACGTTGTGCGAGAATAGCAGAGATCGAAATATAAACTATTTAGGATGAATTTTAGTGATTTCTGCTTTAATTCAATACAGAGGTGCGAAAATGTCGACGTATGAGAGTGCAGGAGATCTTGCATCACTCTCAGTCTTAGTGTGACAGGTGACTGCACATTGTCGTGATGATGATGAATGGCTTAACGTTAATACTCCCCCATATCTGCTGTGATCTCTTAGTCTGGATGCCCTTCCTGATGACTTCCAATGATACTTTCGGGGATCGACCTCATGACGAGAAGATCGCTATGCCAAACACATAACCACTGTTCCACGGATACCAATGCAATGCGGAGTCGTATGCGAAGAATATATTGCCAAGCATATTTACGATAATATGAGTGTTATGAAAGGCATGCATCACACCAGGTGAAGCCAGACTTTCATTCAATGATTCGAACCGATAAACACTTAGCTTTTCAGTGTGATTTTCAGTGCACATGGTTTAGACTTTTGGACATCAAATTACAGTGAAAATACTTGTTTTTATATACGTTGAACAAATATCCGGACAACTAAATTCAATCAATCATTCTACATATGATAGATATTTTTGTAATACGTTTTGTTATTCAATATTTGTGGAATATATGAAATTGCATTTTTGATTAAGCATTCAATGATCGTAAACAAGAATTTATGAACCTCGGATCGCCAGCCCCATAAAATACCCTCGCAGGCTACTACAATTATGTATTCCTCATCAGCGAGTGTTGACCTAACAAGAACGATGGATTCTCTCAATTTCATTAACTTCGTATTTTTCAATCATCAGTTGCTTTCATCTGTATTAATTACTTGTCGTTCACAGGTTGCACAATTTGGAGACAGAAAGCGCGGAGGCACGATTGGAGGCCATGCGTTATAAGTCTGAATCCGAACGTCTTAAACTGGTGAGTCACGAAAGTCGGGCGTTGTCTATGGGCTCCGCGGGGCATTAGGGTGATGTTAGCCTGATTATGTAATCTTCCATTCAAAGTCAGATACGGTGGTGTTGGTGATGCAGGAATTGGTTAGTGCACAGAGAATGCATTTATTTGTGAATGCGGTCGAATTGTTACAATCGTTCTTTTGTTTTGGCTTATTCAAGTTGTCAACAAACTTTTCACATATACTGTCTTAGGCGCATCAGGAATCGGTATCGATGGCTCATCTATCAATATACGACCAAATGTTCGAATCCTAGTTGATTCCTGTGGTGTTTATTAATAACACGATGTGATTTCTAAAATACGTTGTATTCCGCTGTGTGGAAAGTGATGCCTTCGAAGAACATCTTGCGTTAAGCGAATCGACGTATATTGGGGCAGGAACCCTATGGCAAATTAGGGGATGCCTTCCTGGCATAGGGACTTACCGGTCAACTTTGTCTTTTCGCCATCAAATTTTAAAGAAAACGAACTTGTGTGTACATTGTATCCATTTATGATAGCAATGTGTGATTTGTGTGTACATGAATTATTTCTATATCCTAAAATGCACTATTATGAATTTTTGCACATGTGAAATGTACACTGTACACGCAAACACACAAATATTGCAAAGTACCAGTTCGCCTGGACATTCAATAGAAAGATGTCCTCAGACTTGAGCAGTTTAAGGACAATGACTCATCAGTGCGGGTCGGAATGGCTCAAAATGGATTGACATACAACATTGCATGCAAACAACATGCATGGTTGAACATGATGAAATACAGTACAGCTGGCTGCTCTGCGTTTGTGTATCCTGGCTGAACCGTACGGCTGAGATTGCAGTGTCACTTCCCCGGCTGGGTATAGAAAAGAATATCGTTTTCACCATTTCTACGCATTAAAAATTTTTGAAAAGTATTGCCAAAAGCAGTTCCTAAAACCAGCAGAGATGAAAGCTAGGTTCATTCCGTAGCATTGGGGCAGTGATTGCAGTATTACTGTACTTTAGTCCTGCTTTAAGTGTTTCATATTCAAATCTTGAAAACTACAGTGGGCTTGCCCCAAGTTCAGCTCTCCAGGAACCGTCACTCACATGACAATTTGAAATTCTATGAATATCGTTTGAATTACTCGCTGCAGCTACGCATGTTTAGCTTCTTGGACGTATTTGTACAGTGTAAAATCTTCTTATCGAGATTTCAGTGAATATTCGATCGCCATTGACTCGGGGCTTCAAAAACGTCCTGAATTGAAAACAGTTCAGGGTTCAGGGGTAGGCATGTTCGGCTCCGGTCCCAGAGCTGGACTTCTCCACCCGAACCGGATCCGGATTTTCCCGAATGTATGATTTTCAAGCGTTGGATGCAGCCCTTAGGACGCTGTTATGAATCCTTGAATTATTGACTCATTTATGATAGTGACGTGAAGTATACAAATTTTGGTTTACGTGGTACTATATTGATTGTTTTTTACACAAATTAAGTAAAGAATAGAAAAGTAATTGAACCGAAACCAGAACTTTCTACCCGAAACGTGCCTATTTAGAAGTTATTAGATTGTAAATAATGATATTGCACTCTTGAAGATGGAAGTTAGTTTATACTTGGAAAGATGTCGGTTCTTCGATATTCAATCAATGCCACAGTCCTGCAAATGCTTATGTCATTTTATCTTGTACAACTGCTGAGTCTGCAGCAATTTGTCACATATTTGCAGGGTATCTAGTGAAATAGGTCTATTCGTTGTCAATAAACCAACTTTTCTCACACTATTCAAGGTAGCTAATACCTATAAATTTGCACCTTTAATTTCGCAACGGTTCAACTCTGAGGCAGAGGTTGACGACACTTAGGGAAGGGCTCCTCCAGCATGGAGCGATTAAAACCCCGTCAAGGTAGAAAACTCAACCCAAATGCAAAACTATGATGAAAGTATTTTTCATCGTTAAGTTCCTTTGATGGTAGTCCTGATGAAAATTACAATAGTTTCGATGAATATTGTGTTTTAATTTCACATTAGCATGGAAATAGAAACAAATGTTAGAGAGCACAAAAGAAAAAAAATGGGAAAAAGAGCTTCTCTGGAGTTTTTTTTGCCATATACAACGTGGAGAAGTGATTTATTTCCGGAAATGATTTGTACGCATCACGGTTGCAACAAAACCATATTCCTTTGCACTCAATTTGCGTTGTAGCAGTTTTCAGTTCGTTACATCACTTCATCTTTTGCAGGAGAAATTGCGTGCCGAAGAAAAACTGTCATCTGCGGAAGATCAGATTCGGTCTTTAAATGATGAACGGTCGCGATATCTTGATATTCATAAGCGAGAGCTGGAATGTGTGAAGAAGGAACGCGATCATTATAATCATGTGAGTTATTGTTTCATATCTTACAGTTGATTCATGTCTATCGGGGTCATCCGATACGAGCATCATTGTTAGATAGTCAGTTGTTGGTGACTAACAAATCTCTTGCAAATTGTTAGAAATATGTTAGTCCATGAACATGTGGTGCGAATACCATCTGTAGACCCAAACACGCAGCAGACAAGGCTATTTATCTCTGTAGAGCTTTGTTTCGGTTCGCATGAAAAAGAATTCCACTTTTAGCACTAGCAATTACGTAGCAGTGGAAACTCTAGAAACGCACTACTGATGCTTTAAATTTCTTGAATACAGATGTTTTTGATTCATTTTATCATTGATATTTGCAATTTACGTCACAATTTCTTGGGGCGATTTTGACCACTTATTACAATCACAGTTCTCATACGACGATGAAAATCATCCCAGCAGCCATTTATAATAGAATATAATGCTTACTAATTCAAATTGTTAATTGAAGTATTCCTAATGAGGACTGATGGCGTTCTCCAATCCGCAAGTGTACAAATGCAACGCTGTTGTAACCATTGGATTAATCAGTTCTTAAAAGAACTCAATGGAGCTTTCTCGTGGCAACGAATTACAATTGATCAGCTTTGGCCCAATATCTGATAAAAGTGGAAATCTTCAGACTTGTAGCACTACTCATTCTTACTGTTAATATACTAATACCATAGATTCCAAACAGCTTAGTGTGACACCAAGAATGACGATTACTCGTTCCTCTGCCGAATGCTTAAGCGTTATAAAACAATAAGCTGTGCTGTACTATGATAAAGAATCTTCTCTGTGCTGGAAGCTTTTCAACAAACAAGTCAAAAGTAATCATGAAAGTCAGCATCAAAAGGAAAGCGTCAGCTCTTTAAAGCTGGTTACCGCAACCAACAATAATTGGCAGCTGGAATATATTTTCAGGCCATATTCTTATGCCTTGTTTTTACATGTCATCTTGCTATAATAGTGATTAGATTGCGTATACTTGAAAGTAATCCCACTGAAGTGAATTCCAGTCAACGAAATCGAAGTCCCAGAAAATATCGCACGTTACGTTTATTTTTATACTATGATCGGCAATTATATCATTATATTTTTAACATGATATAAAATGACACCATTTTACGAATTTTATATGATGATATAAAATGATTTCATTTTATTCTTTTATATTGAAAATGTGCCATTTGTTAGTGAAATATGCGTACGCCTGCACCGCAATTACATGTAGTCATACGAATGTTTCGATTTACATTGCTACCGGGATACCTTTACTGCTCTTAGCGATGAAATTGAAATTAGATTGCATGCAGCATCGATAAATTCAAATAATGGAAGACCGAAGAAAGCAGTTTAGTCATACAAAGCTTCTTGCATATCAAAACTTAGGTAGGGCCTATGGCCTATACATTAGACATTGCAAGTTTTGATTTAAGCTTTATACAGTATCTAAAGTACGAAAAAAGGCTAAAAATGTTTATATTACAGTCAAGACTTCAAAAACATCAAGACAGTTATTAATGAGTTCAATGTTCAATCATCATCAATCTGTGTGATGGACTGACTGACAGAAAATAGCCTGTTGCTTTTCGCTGAATGAATCAACCAGTGGGGAAGGACATGGGTATAACAAACGAAAGAGACTAAATTTGCTTCAATACAAAATGCGAAGAATCTATGATTAGAAAGCATAATTGAAACAAAAATTGTTTGATGATATCATTTTATCATTGCCGATGTTTGTTTTTATATCATGTTTACTTTTATGAACCACCAAAGTTCATTGAGCTGTTATCCTTAAACAGGAAAACGCTGATCCTCAATTATCTAAACTGACACAGGTAAGAATTCATATCTCCATGTAAAGTAAGTTGCTGATCAATATTGCTGCCATTTCATTGACTTTCTTGAACAGTGAAAGGAGGAGCGCGCACGGTACGGGGATGCTCGAATATTCACTTGAGGTGGAGTTATTCTGTTATTGGTTTGATTTTTCAGTGGTCGCGGCTTTGAAATTGGATAAGAAACTGAGCCTTGAATAATTTTGGACCGTTCCTTGAACTTCTATTTGATTAAAGAGTATTCAGATTACACATTCTTGCGACATCTTGCTCAATAACTCGCCTCCTCAACTGTTAATCCAGCTGTTTTACTGTAACCACACTTTCGGTAGTTGATGTTTCCTTCTCGCCTTGATATGACGTTCTTATGCTTTCTCATGTTAACTTTCATCAGCTCTCCTGTCGACACTTTCAAGGAATCTAAGTCTTTTCGTGCCCTCAACTATTCGAGGAAGCTTCAACGTGACACACTTGGGACTTGTACAGCATCTATATGGTCGTCATTTGCTTGACATATCAGGAAGTCCTTTCTGCAATCCTGCCGACTTACAGTGACACGTACAATGAAAGATCAGTCTCTCTGTGCAATGGGGATGGTAATTTAATGTCCAAAAGTTATTTTTATGTTTTGAAGTATTCTCAATCTTGTGGCTACTTTGATGTTTGGACAGGGGAGCTTCAGTGGCAATTCCATAACAATGGTGTTGTAGACCAATATCAGTTTCCTAAAATCAATTTGGCGATCGAAAATTATCTACAGGTTTTATAGAGTCTAAGACAGGAGTCGGGCCAGCTGCGAAAATGTTCGCTACACTGCCAAGATGTGTGAAAATGTTTAAAAAATAAACTCGCTGCGAAAAATTGAAGCATTGAAATGAACCTGTGCTGTCTAATAGACTAAATACTGGTCTACACCTTCACTTGCTGTTTCTTCTTTTGACTGTTGTTCATATATTGAATACACAATGTAGTTGATAAATGACCCAATCAAATCCAGTAAAGATCCTCATACAGGAAGTAGTAGAGGTGATTATTTTGATGAGCTCGCTGTGGCAATTTATTTTAATTCTTTCAATAAATCACTTATATAGATGCAGAAATCTCCAGTAATATATGAACGTGGGATTGCTCAATTCAAAACATTTTCTGTTAACAAATGGCAGACCAACGAAGGTCTTTTAATCTCAAAACGAAGAATTGCTTAATTAATTTCTCAACAGTTATCTTTGATCTTGCAGCTTCTGGAAGATTTAAGTCGACAACACGAAGAAGGGCGGCTTCGACTGTCTCCTTCCACCGCTCACAATGACCTGAAAATGGGTGACGTGTATGAACGGTTTAAAGAAGCGCAGGAAGTGGTGAAGCGGTTGACGAAGGAGAACAGGAATATCAGGGAACAATTAGAGGAAACACAGGCGGAATTGTTAACACGCACACTTGAACAGGGCAAGTCTTTGGTTCTGCGGTCCGAATCCAGTCTGGCAGCCGAACTCGATAATTGCACGAAGGATGAAGTGAGTGTCTTACACCTCTCGTTCTACTAGACATTAAATAATCTGATAAAAGAAGTACATAATGTGCATATTCAATCATTGATGTAAAACGAACCTTAAAATAGTTGATGCGATGCAAACGAAGGTCTTGGTCAGTAATTCACGGGCCTCTGTTTTGTCATAAGGAAGAAGGTTCCGCTTCATATTTCCTCGGTAGATGTAGCCACTAATCAGCTTTTCTTTGTAAGCAGTGCTACGCAGATGTATTTTATCAGCACTCAATCAATATGGACTTAGAATATTGCTGTCAGGAATTTTGCCCAACCAGCTACCAGTTACTGCTGAACTATTCAGTATTGTTTTATTTTCTCTTTCGGTAGAGAATAACTTTCATAAAATGAGAAACCTGTTTACTCAGCGAGTGATAGACAATCTGATCTTCCGGATTAGTAATGGATGACTATTAAGTCTATTTTCTGATCACCCGCATAAACTCCGTGTCTATTTATGGTGAATAAGCAATACGGGTGAAATTCAGTTAAAAAAATCTACATGTAATTTTATAGTGCTTCTCATGTGCTTTCTATTTTAAACTTAATGCGTTCTGTGCGTCATTTCATCATCAAGCTGTGTACCAGGGTTCCTACCGGTCCTGAAAATCCTGGAAAACTCCTGGAAATTTAAAAACTTTGCTTGAAGGAGAACAAACGCGATAAGGAAAGGGTTGAAACCAATGGAAGAAAGCGGAAATTGGAACTCCATCTCGATCTGGAGATCAAATCTATTAAATCCAGCGAGAGCTGTTAGGTGATGAGGCTAAATCATTGGATATTCGTGCGCGTGATCTTAAAAAAGCTACATTGCTCCTTTGATTTTTATTCTCTTACCGAAATACTATTATGTAAGTAGAGTGTAGGTTTATTGTGTTGTTCCAATCCCCAAAACACTTGGTTTCCTGGAATAATTCGATTTCATCAATTTTTGTATGTACAGTTTGTACACACATTTTTTCTATTAATCTGTTTATATTAAATGCTTTATATCTCATTGAAAAGTATGGAAGTCATTGTTTCGTATGGACAGATCAAAGATTGTTATTGCTTTGAACATGATGGCGTTCTAAACTACTTCATTGATTCTAGAAGCTTTAGCTATGTTCACATAGATTTTATCGGCATGTTAAATGTTTGTTGCTACCTTAACGATGTTAGTTTTTGTCATCATAGCACGAGATATTCGAAGATTTCAGGTTCCTGTTACGTATTGAAATATCTATAGATCGCTTTCAATTGATTTAATCATGTATCACGTTCTGAACTAAGAAAATAGGATGAATTGTAGGGTTAAAACGATAGTGAAATTTTCATTATCGATATTTCAAAATTCTTTATCGATACTATCGATACTAATATCGATATTTTTATTGATATTAATATCGACATTTATGACGATATCAATATCGACAATAATATTCATATTGATAGCGATCTCGATGATGATATCGATGCAACATAACGCTAACTATTCACTATCTGTAAATCGATTAAAGATCAAAAAATTGTGAGTATCGATATGAATATTGGCATCAAGATATTAATTATGATAGCTATATCCGTATATTTATCATTTAGTCTATGCAAAATCAACATGTACAAGTACACCTCTATATCAATGACGTTCGTATACAATTTTCGATCAGACATCAGCTAAGTTCTAATGTCGAAAATGATAAATTTGATTAGTCTAACTGAAAGTATGATCGGTAAGTATGAAGAAACTGAAGGCAAATGATAAGTCTTGTAATGATTAAACATCATGTCAAGTTATAGATTTTGTTAGCTATCACGAATGCAATATATCATGAATGATATAAGTCAACTCTGATATAAGTCATTTGAAACCAATTTCAAGATTTATCAAGATCGATAGCATTGTTAGAAATAATACCGATGTCATCATCGGTGATGATATTGACATTCACATCGTTATTGTTATCGATATAATTATCGATATTATTATCAATATTATTATCGATATTTTTATCGGTATTATTTTTGGAAATATCGATATTATTGGTATCGGTATCGATATCGTTTTAACCCTAATGAATTGTAACTAAAGTCGATAAAATTCGGTTACTACTTGCATGAGTTAAAAAAGTCCTGGGATTTTTTCTCTGGAATTCGGTTGGAACCCTGATGTACGTCGTCGAAGACAAAGTCGAAAATTTGCGAGCACAGTGAGCAAAGTATTGTACACTGATAATTTCAACAATATTCCTAGAATCATTATTAGAACATTTGACGCATGAATGTTTATAGTTCATTGTCGGCATAATGAAAACGTTGATAGTTGTAATATATTGAGATTTCATATTTGTTCTTGTGATCGGTAGATATGAAGCATACTGAACAATGTCGCTGTTGTTTCACTGTTTGTTTTTCTTCCTCCTCTCCTGCAGCTTGAGGAGGTAAAGTTATCATCTTTTATACCACACCTTAGCTCACACCTGCTTAAGGGATTGCTATGAAGCAGTTCTGGTTGTTGTCATTTGTGTCTCGATTCCAGGCCTCTGCGGAGGGCCCGTGTGATCTGGGTGATCTTTGTCCACATGGAATGGAGCGGAAAAAGGTTTGTAAATATCGAAGTGATCGTACCGCCGCATCGGTAACAACGGGCGAATATAGGGAAAGTCAATTAGTATGAGACCAATATAATTTGATCAGGAAATATTAGATATAAGTGTGGTCTCCGTGGTACAGTGGTTAAGTCTTTGGCCTAGCGATCTTCTGTTCCAGAGGTCGAGCCCCGAAGGTGTCATTGGAAGTCGGCAGGAAGGGTATCCGGAATGAAAGATCACAACGCTTCCAATTAAAGTCTGACTGTGTCAGCACCGTCCAAGCCCCTGTATGGGGGAGCGGTGACGATAAACCATTGGAATCTAAGGCTTTTCGTGCCCTCAACGATTTGAGGGAGCTTCAACGTGACACACTTGGGACTTGTACAGCATTTATATGGTCGTTATTTACTTGGCATATCACTCAGGAAATCCCAGCAGCACTTCGGTCGTGCCCTTCCAGCATCACGCGCAGTGAAATGCGACCGAAAGACACGTAATAGAGCGCTTTAGAGAATCAGTACTCTGCAGATTTGGGGCTGATTCTCGTGTTCTGTGCAATAGGGATGGTAATTTTCAAGCTTGACACTCTCGATTTGGGTATTTAGCATTCTAACATACTGAAAAACGTCAACGAGCCGGGCTTATGCCTCAAGATAAGACCGGGTTCCTACTCTGTTATGCCTGTTACCATTTTTCGTTTCATCATCCATTCAAGTATTAGTAATCACACTAAACAGGGAAATCGATTTTAGCTTATACTTGCAATTTCTCTTGTTGAAGGACTTATTTAATTATTATTTAATTCATCAATGCTTTAATGCACTTATAATATATCTGTGACTGCAAATAAATTACAGTAAAAAAATTGGGAGTATGAATTATGAAAGCTAAAAACTAAATATAACTTAAGTAAAAAACTTACAAAAATTCTGGTATGATAGAGGCGGAGTAATTTTGCAGTTTCAACTAGCTCTATTTAACATACACTGGGCAAATTTCAATTGACGTAATTAATTAGCAGAGTTGCAACCATGTGTTTGTGGCTTTATCCTATTTATGTTCATGAATTTCTTCTACGATATTTTAAGTACAGTGCCAATGTTCATTGTCTATGACCTTTCGATGCTAAGTTAAATGTCACATTCGCATCGACCAGCTGTTGTCAGAAAATAGTATAAATCGACAAATTCATCGAGTTTTTGGTAAATAATATCTTATTGTTTCATAGCAGTCTTTTTAAAAAAATAATAGAAATATGTCTTGATAAAAGGTAATTTTCCTTAGACAGCATTTTGATGGAATTTTGCGTCAGTAATGAGCTGTAGGCCTTGCTGCTGGTTGTTGAATAAAAATGTTAGAATTGTTTCAATATTTTTGAAGCAATATTTCCGAGTTATGACTCCATTCTCAAAGTTGTAGAGGACTACTCATCTTGCTAATTATAGTAATTGTCAATAAGTGAAGGTGTTGCTGCTGAAGCCTTTCAGTGTTCGAAATCTTCTCTCCAGAGAATATTCTCTAAGTGTTTGCAGATTTAATGACTTGGATCGCGACTTGTAATTCTTCTTAGTAACGGAGTCCGCTCATTGAAGCAGGAGATGGAAGAGATAATTGCAGATGGTTTTCCAACACGTTACAATTATATTTAGACATATTTGATGACGTCCAACTGAGCTGTGTCCTTGCATGTTTAGTGTACGGTTCTCATCAATGATTATCGATCGGTATCGTTTCTATCATGTGACAACTTATTTGAGGAACATATTTCTACAGTTATGACGTTAATCAGAGGAAATTTTGTAACAGATGTTGCGCAAACTGAAGCTCTGTTTTAAGTGTTTCTTTTCTTTATTGACAACCTGTATGATCATGTATAAAAGTATATCGAAAGTAGAGAAATTAAGACTGATACATGGGAACCATATAACCACGGCAGTGTCATTCTAAAATCCCATCCATGCCGTCGTTGAGGTGGACGACTTCACAAGAAATAGCAGGTTTTGAATGTAAATACTAAAATTATGAGTATTTTATTGACTGGAACTATTTGTTCGAAAAGTGTAGCAACACATGAAGTCCATAAGATTGCACATCATCGTCTCGACTCATGTGCTTGTAGAAAAATATTCAGGTGAAAAGTAGGTCTATGACTGATTAATGAATGGATGTAATAATAAGTATTATCTTGAAGTCTCGCAGACAGATTCAGCAAGAGCTTTTAGAAATGAAAATAAAGCGCATTGCAGGCTGAAGGTCACAGGCAGAGAGAGAGAGAGAGAGAGAGAGAGAGAGGAACACGTCATACAGCATTGCAGATAAAGTCGGATGGTCTGCAGTCTACCAGGCGTTAGGCAAATATTGCAACGATTACATCTCTAAATAGTAGTACACAATTCATTCGCATTTCAACTGAGAAACTTCATTGGCATGGAGTCAATCACAAGTGCGACTCTCATTTATGGGAGATTTCAGTATCAAATACAAATTTTCCATTTTGGCCCTAAGTTCATGTCCAGGCCTAATAGTTGAGCACAGTATATCTAGGTACCGTATGTTGTCACCATCAAATCGGTGCATATCACTCTTCCGTAGACTTGCAGCTCATTGGCTGGGCGCAAGTATACTCTCGTCGTCTTTATCGGAAATTCATAATTAATACTCTCTTCTCGACGTGCCGCGTCCACACAAACGGCATTGAAGGCCAAGAGTAGAGATTGGGAGAAATGGCGGTACGATCACTTGGCTGCTGGAGACCTGATGAATCCAGCAGTACCCACGCTCCGATTCTAGTTCGCGTAAATCACTGTTGGGATACAGGGGGGAAGAAATGTTGGTTATTTTGATTGAGAGGACAAATCTCTCTACTCATTTGGCAACAATTTCTCACTATGAGTGCATGATGTTGATTTTCTAGCGCGGTTCTATCATCACTTTCAAAATGATTTCCATCAATCTTGTTAAATTATGACAAATGTGGTGGGGGCATGGTGAAGCTACCGACTTCAACTCCTTTTCATCAGTTTCTGTTCATTCTGACGACTTCCGCATCGTCATTTTCTTCATCAAAATTGCAGAGTTCCAGTTCACCTGGGCATATAATAGAAGGATGTACTCATACTTGAAGAATTGAGCCAAAGAACTTCCTTGGCAGCCGCAGACGCTGCGTTTCGCCCTACAAGGGCTCGTCAGTACGACTCCGAATGGCCCAAATTGGCTGCACAAGTTGAAGGATTGTACAACAGGCTGTTCTGCGTTTGTTTATCCTGGCTTTGCCGTGCGGCTGATAATCATAAAGATTCTACAGTGCCAGTTCGCTTGGGCATAGAATAGAAAGCTCTCAAAGAATTATCGTGCTTAAATTGTTCAAGTCTGATGACATCTTTCTATCAATTTCTCCGCTATTGAAGCTTTTTTACTCCTTGTGTCTTTTGCAACATCGCTTCTATTGAAGGTTGACGCTACAAAAAGCTTCTCTTCGTGTCATATTTTCCCGTGGCATTTCTCATGTGAAGACCGCAAAGGAAAGTGTTGAATGAATGATAAATCTTCAAGGGACTGGAATCCGGCACTCCTCGTTGTCTTTGCTTCTACACCTCTCCAGATGTCGCATTTACCTGCAATCCTTACTTGATAGAGGGTCCATGTGAAATCGTCAAGGCCATTTAACCCATCATCTCAGATTTCGTTCATTTTTGGCTAATAGGTAACGGTTTGGTCTCCTTAGAAGAAATCAAGATTTGTTTCCTCCGATTCGCCGTAGTTCATGAGTTACAGGGCCACAAAGTTGCCTATGTCGCTTTGTATTGGACGACAGATTTTCCTCAGCAACGGTCCTTAGCAACGATTAAAATGCGTCTACATTTGTTTTATTAGAAGCTGACTTCACCAAACTTTGTACACGTATTGTTGATGATGCACTTTAGTACCTTCACATAATCAATCAAAAATGTGTGCGGCTAATGACATGGATATTGACGCTCAGAGTTGTAAGATGTAAGCCAAATTACTGTCAAAGAATTGGCGTGATTTTTTTGGCGTTAAAGAATGAAATGTAGACGCATTTTAGTCGTTGCTAGGGAAAATCTGTCGTCCAATACAAAGCGACATGGGCAACTTTGGGGTCCTGTAACTCATAAGGGAGCAAGTAAATCTAGATTTCTTCTAATGATACCACACCCTACCTGTAAACCAAATATGACCGAAATTGGAGATTCTAGGTTAAAAATTATATTTTTTTGACGATTTCATATGGAATGACCCTAGAATGATACGCTATAGGAACTAATAGAGGAATAGGAATGTTATTAAGTAGGCTATTCTTATGGCTATTCTATTGTAGTATTTATTTAGCGCTTTACTAATCTGCTTAGTGAATACGCAGTACTCAATCTACTCAGTGCCCGCGCACCAGCTGAATTGATAAGTTGTTTACTTCTTGAACTTCTTAGCTATTACAATCAGCAGGAAGTAGTCGTAGAATTGCAGCAATAGATGGAGCATTTTGAATGAATTTTCACGCTTTGAAACCTCCATTGCTGAAACTGCGAGCTAATAAATTTGGTGCTATTTGTTGTATCTATCAGTCTATCAGTGTTTTTGTATCTGAACATTTCATTGGTATTATTATCAGACCATGAGTCCTGTCTGTACTGTGATGCTTTCTTTTGTATTGTCTATCTCTTTCATTGTATTTATGCCACACTTTTCCTCACGGTTATTGTTAGCTCATTATCGTACACGTAATTCTTTAATAGTTCGTGCTTCTTTCTCTCAAGCGGTCCTTCTCAACTTTACAATGTTGTTATCAAACATTATAATGAATGCGAACTGTTCACATTATTCGGAGATAAACGGTCTTAATGTTTAAAAGTACCAATCTGATAGGTCTGGGCTAATTACCGTATTTCCTCTAATAGACACCGACCTGCAATAAAAACCGCCATCTAATAAACGCCGCGGCAGATTGGTTATTTTTTTAATAAACGCAGCACCTCTTAGAACTAGAAAAAGCTTAAAACAAAAAGTATGAAGCACTTTAATGAGCTAGACAATTTACAAAGATCGGTGACCGTATGTCACTGGAATGTTTGTTGTTATTGTGGACTACTATTATGATGAGATGAGAACAGTCGTACAAGTTTCTAATTTTAAACAAAAGAGTGTCGAAATAGAAAATATACGTGTAAGTCACAAAATTACAGCGTCAAAATCGACACACTCTTCATCTGATGTTATGTCATCACTGAAAGAAAAACCTGTGCTAGAGTCAGAGTCTGTGTCAAGACCAGTCGGATCTAATCCACGTTAGCCCCAGAGTACTGCAAAATTGTCTCTCGGGCTCAATCAGCTGTTTGTCCAACTTTTGTTACAATGGATTTGATCCACATCGTTGGTCGTGATCCCACATCCATCAAAGCTGCTCTTGATTATATCCGCACTAACTAATTTCCACGCTTCTTTCACCCATTGTGTTATTTGAAGTTCTACGGAATCGAACTTTCAAACAGCTACCATCACTCACCACTCAATAAACTCGTGCACGGAAGCAAGTTTCCAAGAAAAACAAAGGCTCAGATACTTAAGTAATCAATATCACGCGTGTGAAAACGGATTTTTCGTCTCTTCAGCTTGTCGGCTATGATATTATTGAATTAATGATTGTGAGAACAGTCTTTTAACATGGTGTACCGTTTGTATATTTTTTGTAAACTCCGCATCTACAAGTATGCGAAGTAAAATAAACGCCGCGGCGTCTATTAGAGGAAATACGATACTCTAACCCAAGTTAGTTGATTGTCCTTATAGACTCGGGTGTTGATAAAGGCTACACATTATGATTAGATAGTTCTACTGCATTTGCGATTAATAAGTATTTATGCAAGCCCATGTTGGGCGTCAGTTTGCTGTCTTTCTGAAATACACACACGAGGTTCACATTCGAGAGAAAAAAGGAATTTCGGTGAACTGCAATGCAGATGTTACAGAAGTCTGAATAAAGTGACGGTCAAATTTAGAACCAAATAATTCATAACCAAAAAATCCTTATTCGTAAGTAGAAACTACGTATATAATTATTTTTATGATAGTGTAGTACTCGTATATTTCAGTGATTAGGTAGTCTGCAGTATTATGTCTCTCTTAATGATTTGATAGCAGTAATATTCTAACAAATTATTTCTTAAAGCCATGATTTCTTAAAGAGAAGAATCTGTGCGTATAGTGATTAAAGTATTTCATTTTTTATCGAGTGAATGTCATAATTCTCTAAATGATCTAAAAAAACTTGTATTTTTGCTTTTATTTTGTTTGTAGATTTTTTGACTATTGACATGCGATGTAAGATTATTCTATGCATTTTATGATAAGCACACTTAATACCAGCTTTCATAATAGTCTTACTGGTGTTCAGATGGAATTCATAGTCAATTATTGTACATTCTCGCATTGATCTATTCATCTGTCACATCAACATGAGACAATTACTTCATGATGCATTTTTCTAAATCAGATAAGGCTTCTAACAGAGTTGGAAGAGTTTCACCGAAACTTGAGCCACGACCCACGCCATGGGTTTTCGCATGAACTGACCAGTTGTGGTGTCAAGGGGAGAAATGAACAATTCTAAATCCAGGTTTTCAACATTTAGATGTTTTCTACATTGAGAACATTTTTTTCAAAGATGGTTTTAATGCCCTTAAATTTATACGTATTGTGGTGGTTCAAAAATGGTTGTTCAACAGTGTTTTTACACCTTGATTCTATGCTTTGAATTAAGTGATATGCGTCTAAAATAGGTCATTTTCCAACCCTACTTTGTCAGCCTCTGGTAAAAGATAATATAGTTTGGACTTGACAACAAAGGTCTGTCGTAGTACGTGGAATATCTAAAGAGAATGAGAACTATTAAGTCAATACATGACACCAACACCCTTGATTCCCCGACCGCACTCGCCCGACCTAGGAATAGTCACTTAGAGATGACTTCTACTTTCACTCGCATTCCTTTTGAACCGTCAGCGTGGCCTAGTGAAGAAGGTGTGAGCTCGTCTCCACCGCGGACTTCGGTTCGATTCCTAGGTCAGGCGAGTGCGGTCTGGAAATCAAGGGTGTTGGTGTCTTGTATTGACTTAATAGTTGTCCTTCTCTTCAGATATTAAGTTTAGACTTGTCGATACATAATAGAAATGATGAATAGAAAGGTGTCCTCAGACTTGAACAATTCAAGCACAAAAATTCCTCTTCAACCGTAGACGCTGCGTTTTGCCCTACAAGGCTCGTCAGCATGGCTAGGAATGATCAAAAACTACCTTGAAATATCTAAAATGGCTGAACAACACTTCATTCTCAGGAAGGGCAGATTAGGAGAAGTGATCCAGTAGTTCTACTGTCTATCCTTGGCTTGTTAGAAGAGATGGATGCTTAGGCTTGGAAGTCTTTCAAGAAGTTGAGTCCCGTGGACAGATACAGGCAGCATGGTAGACATGTGAATAGCATATTATCGACATGGCACACATGAAAGCAGTCTTCGAGGTTGCCGATTGATTTAATGGACTGCTCATTTAACTTCTAAAAAAAGCTTCTTCAATCCTATTTTTTCATAACAATAATCATAACTAGTATTTGCTATTTCAGTATTGTCTAATTGCCATTTTGATATCAAAAAGAATCCCTGCCTCATTTGCTGGTTTCCGCATTTATCGCTACTCCGTATGAATGAATGAATGAAATTTACATTAGGCACGGATTTCTGAGCCTTTTTTCCATGTGTGCGAGTTGTTATTTATCCACTCTCATTCTTTTTGTGCTGAGTGTTTAGCAAGAATGCAGAGTGCACCCATTTTAGTAGTCTTAGGTTTGACCCGACCAAGGTTTGAACCAAGGTCTCCTGGACGCAGAGCGAACACTCTACCACATGGCCACAGCGCCGGTAAGAGGCACAGTTCATCCGTTCAATAACATCATTATGGCATTTCATTATTGGACATCTGTTAAACGTCTTTCCGGTATTCTTTGATGCAGCTATATCGGTACTCCTCACGTGCTTGATTCTGATTCTACTTTGGGGGAACACCTGCGTTTAATATTCACTTCTCAGCCTACGCTGCGCCTGTAAATTCCACCACCATAGCTCCCTCAGAAGTGTTCAAAGTTCTCATTGCGTTCCTCATGTCTTTCGATTTCATGATTTAGTTGTATTTTTCCTTTTTTGCTATCATCTTATCAGTATAATCGCCAGGGAACAGGGAGAGGACCCATATGCCAATCATCAACCTTGTGAAAATGACAGTCATCATGACAAATCAACTTGATCGAAATGATATTTTCCGTTTGCAGTTTATGATGATTAAGCAATTAAGTCTACTGCTTCGAAACTCGAAGACGCCGATTGTATTACAATCAGTGTCGCGTTGCATTAAGTCTGAAGACCGAGTGCCTCTTGCACTGCAGCGGTATTGACGCGCGTCAGCCTTTTTACCACCCTCCCAGTCTCTTAATCAAAGTATCTTCAGTTTGTCATTCTCTTTCAGTTGATGGAGATTTTGGTGAAGGAGAAAGACGCAAACCAGAAGTTACGTGGTTACATCGATAACATTCTCACCCGCATTATCGAACAATATCCCGCCCTCTTAGAGGTATGTGTTATGCAACACTCGTGTTGAGGCCTCTCTTGTCATTTTCGCCTTTCCGCCCACCGTCCACGCACCATGGGTGCCCCTCCCAGATTCGTCCTTCATTCCAGTGCCTCGATCTCCACTTTTTATGTCATGTAACTTTGTAAGTAGTGCGTGGATTGTATGTTTTTCTAATGATCTCTCACGATATTGATGGGACCAATTATTGATGCTGGATACATATCAATTTGTACAAAGACGGCGATCGCTATGTTATGAGTGCCTGTCACTCACTTGTTGTTCGATTTTTCTTCGTAATTTTCACTTTACTGTTTGTTGAATAGCTCCTTTTCGGAAACGATTTCTTATCACGGCTTTTACTGAATTATTTTCATTACCTCTGACTTGCACATTCCAACTATTCTTTATCTTCCAACAACTCTGCCTTTCATTTCTCTTTGTTCATGTTAGTTGAGATCCCGAACGATCACGACATCCTCTTAACCCCCTCCTTAATTTATAGACTTCTATGTCCTTGGCTACCATTCCGAACTCCCCTTAACACCGTTGTCTTTGTATCCTCGTAATGAGGGCGTTATTTTTCTATTGTGTTAACACTCAAGGTCACTGCACGGATGTCGTGATTTATTTGCATTCAAAAACTTTGGCTAAGGCCATCCATTGCAAATTAGGAGCACAGCGGAAATTTCGGTGTTCTGTAAAGTGATGAAACTTTTCGTTTGACGCTGTCTCTTTTCTTGAACGATCAAGATTATGATAAATATATCGATAGATTGCCTAACATCTGACTTTTAAATCTTCTCATGTAACGGGACATAGCAACGGGACCTATTTTAATTGCTATTCTTTCTCATTTAAGCTTAATTTGCATTTAATTCGAAAGATTGACCCTTATACACACAATAATTGACATACCATGCTTTTCGAGGACTTACTTAGCTGTATAGAACTCAGTGGCGTCTTCTCCGTGCCGGCTTGGCCTCCGGCGCAGACACAAAAACAATTCACAACGTTCACAAAACAAAAAATATCATCACTCGATAATGTTCATTAGTATTCGACTTTACACGCAACTGACAATTGATGACGTTGAATTTGTCGCATCAGCGTTCAACAATGATTGAAAGAGATTATCTGCTGGAGAGTTTGCTCGAAGTTGACTCAGCTTTTTGACTAATGCAAATTTAAGCGTCATAATGAGTGCATTGCGTTTGCATTGTCATTTGACGTTAAAATCTACGGAAAATGGGGTCAAATTGACGAACAATCAGCCTAGGATTGCATGCTTATTATGAGGCTGTTAAGAAGAATAGACTGTCACATTGAACTTAGAATGAATCATAATTTACATAATAACAGTAAGTCAATAGAGGGTAGTCTATGGACTTCAATATCATTTTCATAGGTTTTAAAGCTTTTTTTCTTATCATGTCTGTTGTAGCCAATGTATCCTAAACCGCATTGTATGGTTTGGCATCAATTGACTCGATATTTTGAAATAATGCAACAGGAAATATGTAGAGCAGTCGAGAATAGTAGAGAAGAACTCTCGCTTATATCACAAGAAGATTTGGATAGTGCAGTAACTATTCAACAACTTTGTGTTGATTTGGCGTTGTCAAGGTCATTTAGAATTAAAAATAGACTAATATCAACAATGCAATTAACAGTGAATGAAATGAAATAAACGATGCAAAGGATGTGCTGCTTGTAGAGCCAGAGTCAATATCAAGCACAATGCAGACAGAACGATTATTCTCAGTCCTTTAATGTCAATTGTGGGAACTGTCTGCATATTTGTCAATGTAGCTATCAAATTGATCAACATAAAGTTCGATCAGATCGAGCTAGGGATTGATTTACTTATCACTTTATTGGGCGAGCGCTTTCGAGTTCTTCAACTCATTTACAGGCATCATTAAATGGTAAAAAGCAATTATAAATGCAATTTTAGATGGCGCGAGTTAAAATCAAATCAATCCAATTAAAATAGAAGCAACTCTGATGTGCTGTTGTGGTTTAGAAGGCTTTTATTCTGTGTGATGTATTGTTTTATGAAAAGGGTTTCTGCTATTTTGGTGTCGTTCGTGCGCATGAGTATTCTGAAGCTATTATGTGTTGGTGGGTGAAGGTGTGTGTCGAGATTTCTGACAGTGCACGACCTTAGATGTGTTCATTTAATTATGCGAGTTTGTAGGTGACGGCGCGTCTCTCCGATCTAGCACTTCTCACAGCGTCCACTTTCAAATTCATACACGTCAGAGGGAATAGTACCGTGTATCTTTATTTTCGAAAATTTATTGGGTTTTCAGGTTCTGAAATATGGCATGATTTTGGTTTTATTTAAAATTATGTGGATTTTATGAATTTCTTAAAATATGATTTTTTCACATTCTTTGATGAAAGGAAGGTCATAAAAGATTTTGATTTTATCTTCGCTTGGTTCATCTGATTTCGGATGTGTATTTTGGGGACCTTTTCCGCTCATGCATTTTTGAATATATTTTAGGTGGTAGCCGCTCCTTTGGAAGATTTCTTTTATGATCTTCTCACTATCGTGTTCGTGATTTACTTGGATTTGACTGTTTCTTTATCGCTACTCATATTTGATAGAATGAAAGCCTAGTAATGTAATATGATTGTGCTCAGTAATTTGTAGATATATCCTTCTGTTAGGTGGTTTTCTTAGGAGTTGATTATTGATGCAGAAATTTCAGCATCCTTGGTAGGGATTTGGGTTTTCTCACAAATTTAAAACATAAATTCAAAAAGTTGAAGTCAAGCTTCAATTAAATTCAAGCATTCGTAATCCATGCGAATTCCATCTGTTTGTTGATGACCAAACTGGTTATATAATGACAGATTTGCATGATTTTCCCTCGAGTCAATGAATTCAATTTTTAATCGGAAGTTACATTGATGGGCAAACTGTACTGCAAGTCCGTTTATCCGTCCGTGCGGACCATAGAAGTAGATAATAGTGCACTTAGAATGGAAATTTGATATCTTGCCTTTATACAATGATGGCACATGGGAAAATCTATGGTTTGCAGATCAGATTCGATCTAAAACATTATATCATAGTCAAACTATTTGCCAAGTTGATTGTGGAAGTTGTTGACACCTAATTACAGGATTTTCATGAAGAGAATTGCAAGTGAGATGGCGGCATTGTATCATGTGAATAGCCTACTATTCCATGGATTAATATACTGTCTATTTGTAGCAGTCAATGACAGCTGTTATACAATTTTTCAATTCTGGAATACGAATTAAAATTGTCATATTGAAAGTGATCATTGTACTGGTTGTAAGAGCATGTCAAGAATTCACAGATAAAATTTCTAATTATTGGATAATTTCTCGGTCAAGCGGTTAAGAAACCTTGAACTTTTCTGGAATAAACAGACTGAAAGCTTCTTTACCTACAATCATTTCTCAGATAAATAGAATATCGCAGGAACTCTTCAATTCATCATTGAATGACTTATGTGAAATAGCTTGATGATATTTTGGCAGCTGATATTCTAAAGCATGCGAAAATTTTGAAAAATGTTCAAATGTAAAGAACAGGGGAACCCTTCAAAGCAAAATGAATACCCAAGGGTTGATTGGCCTCTGATTTCAAGCTGGAGTAATGCATCTTCTGTAAATCGACAATACAAGTTGCACATGTGTCTGATTATACTCTTGATAGATTATAGAAGCGATATTTCAAAATGATGGACGTAGAGAAGGTTTTAAAATATTTCCTTCTTTGTCATCCTGTCGCTGCAGTATTTTGTAAATTCATTATTGCCTTCGTGTACATGATCTTTGGACAAGGGGCAACAATCCACATCAGAAATTGGCTTGATAAATTTAAATGCCAATCAGAAAACTTGGAAACCAGATCGTACAATTTCCATTTTGCCCCAACTAAGTTCCCCCGGCGTGTGCCATAATTTTTATGCAATTTCCATTCTAGGACTTTCTATGGCATTTTTAATTTCTATGGTGCGGACTACCGTCTCTGAATCGGATATGCGGATACAGACCTTGTGCCAAACGATGCGTAATCGGAACTCAGAAAATTTAAAGCGTATGTCTGTTTATGACTCATTCCCGGTTGTCGTAATTTTTTTCATTATTGCGGGAAGTTTCATAATATAGTCCGATTTTTCTCAGCTTTCTGTTATTTATTTTTCATTCGCTCACGTTTCTAGGTTTTCTGTATGATGTGTGCAGTAGACATTGATGACGTAAGCCATAATCACGTATGGTCGAGTCGGCCATTTTCAGGGAACCCCATTGTCTTGATCATTTCCTGTCGGATTTCCGCGATATCTGGTTGACACTTTTCCTTCAATTTAGGGGCCATCCATAAAGGGCGTCCGCAGCGTGCGTGGGATGGCAAAGGCAGACATTTGCGGGCGTCTTTTGTGGATGGCCCCTCACCGCACCTTTTCCAAGTTCTGCATCTGCAGAGAGAATTTTTTGCTACGGCTATGATCTGCATGTACGATGTATTAACACCAGAGTGTGTGGCACTTGCCGCTCCGAACTTTGAAGCTCAGTCTTTGTGTAAGGCAACTTCCGAATTCCAAAAGCTGAAGTACGGTAGGTGACGAACTGAAAGGATGAAAATGAATGGACAATAATTTGAGAGTTATAGGCAACTGCTTTCGTACTTTGCTGTTGAATTCTGTTGTTTTCAACATTTTGGCTTCAGATGTCATGCATGTAAGTAGCGTCATTAGTTTTGGTCGAAAAATATGTAGGCTCAGCTATGGATTATCAGACTGCCATTTTCCTGTTGGAAATTAAGGAGATTTCCTTGTTTTGTTTACGAAATATTAAATAAGATAATTGATAATACGAGATTGTGAATTTTGGATGAAATTGATTAGAGTTTGTGAAAGAGAGACTTTCTTTGATCTAAAAATCAATCGCTATAAAGAAGAACCTATAGCTATCAACATAATTTATGTGATATGATGATTTCTGTTTACTGTGAATAAACGCTTACTTACTAATTAGTCATGTAAAGTGTTATTGAAAAGTGAAATGATAATACCGTAATAATATGTAGCAATCTGGAATAGCAAGCCCCTATTTTAATATTATTTGACAAAATGCATTTTATTCATGTCGTAAACTGGTTTTGTATTTTGTACGTCGTGTACGTCGCAGCATAAATCCCTCAGTTTTCTTTACAAAACAACGGAGATCGCTTTAAACATTGCAATCGATGCGCGCAATACGGACAAGCATTTTTAAAATTTGAAACGGATCTGGGGACTGCATTATTTCCGATTCGTGTCGTTCTCCGGGAATTCATTGCAGTCGCCTTAATTGATGGTCTTTGAGAATTCAGCTTCAGTGCTTGCAGCGAGAACACACAAATGGAATAATGTGTACTCCGAATGTGTACTCATGTGTTTCATTGAGTTCGAATAATGAAAGCCATGATGACAGTTTTTCGATCAGCTCTCGTGATCCTATAGCAGCCACTCGTGGCTGATGCGCTTATCTTATCGATGAGCGGTTGTAATGGCCAAATGGATATACCTATGTATCTCGTTCATCTGAAGTACATCCAACAGAAGCGAGGGTGCGTACTTAGACAATAGACAACTCGTTATTGCCGATGCCTAACATATGTCAAACAAATCTGCTTTTACATGTATACTCGTAGAATCGATATTATAGATAAGCTGCAATATAGAATATTGCGTCATGTTCGACCCATGTATTTGAAGTGTAAAGCTTTTTGTCGAAGATGTTTGAAGTTGTCTTAGTGTTTGTTCATGTGCCTTTTTGAAGCTACGCTAAAATTGGAAGTGTTATGGAATCAGCTGAAACGCATGCGAGCTGATTATTGTGTGCATCGATGTAAAATATGAAACAAAACAAAATCAAGTAGCCGAAACACTACAAGTGACAGAAAATTAGTTGTATGCTGTTCAACGACAACGGCATGATCGGTATTTTGATATTTTAGATCTAGCCTCGTAATCGGCTGCGGTCATAATTGCTCCTCAATTCTCTGACTCGACTTACCCCCCACACCATCAGAGACATATTTCAAGTAGCCTATGCCTATAGGCCAGGGTTGTAACCGGTCAGGCTTTGCTCGACCTAACCCAACCGGCAACCGGTGTGGAAAATCTTAACCCAACCGGCCGGTCGACCGGCAATTTTCTATTGACATGTCTTTACTCACATGCGTATATATAGACAATGCACAAAGATCCCCTCTGTTTTTGTATACAAAACTACTACTGCGTGGGCCTACATGCATAATATAAATGCAACTATAGTAGTATTTATAGGCCTATGCAGTAATGCATCTTTCGCAAATTTTGCGTCCCCTTTCTCCCTGCTGGGGGCTTGGACGATGCTGACATCAGTCAGACTTTGCTTGAAGCGATGTGATGCATTTTAGTCCAGATGCCCTTCCTGTCGACTTCCAATGACACTTCCGGGGCATTGGCAGTAATATTAGTACGGCATTACAATTATCTTTTCAATTTATTGTATAAATCCTTGAATGAAGCAATTAAAAAGTGTGCCTAGCATTTGCAGATTCAGTGATCGATCAATCCTCATCATGTAGGAGATTTGGCATTGCAAAAACGTGCTCATGTCAGACTAAGTTATAATTACAAAACTAGTTCATAAGAATTCTATGAATAAACAAGAAAACTGATTCACAACTGACTCTATGATTCTGCACTATTCATGTCAGCTACCAAAGACCATTAGTTTGAGCATCTTTTAGCACAACCAAAGTTTCAACACTACCTGCCGATAATAGAGATCGATCGAATGAAGCTATCTTTCCAGCGATTGAAAAATGTCGCTCACTTTCTCCGCTTGATGCTTGGGCCACAAAAATCCGACGGTTTATCTGTGACAATAGTGGAAATGCATCACGCTCTCGCTGCCAAAACATCAAAGGATTCCTTGAATCTGAAGTTATTCGTTCGCTTTTGATGTAACGCTGAAGCTCGTATTTCACTTTGTCAGATATATTCTTGTGAGCACACTCAACATTTGATGTACTGCTTCTCATGGAGGCGAATGGGTCAATTTCAGTATTATTGATTTCAGTGGCAATCCTTGGCTGCTTCTCTTCCTTCTGTTCCTCTTGTTTTTCTTTTTGTGAATCAGTGATCGTGAAGACGTCTGCTGCAAGCACCTGAAGACTAGCCATCGAGTTCTTCAGCAGGGTGTCGCGATCTTTGAGTTCAGGAATAAAAGTCAATTGCCTGAAGCCTGGGTCAAAAACAGTCGCAAGAACATTCGTTGCCTTTATATTCGTCCAGTATTTTGAATCAAGAGATTTCTTGATGTTCTTCTTCAGAGTCGATATAAGAATTGAATCGGTGATAACAGTTGAACAAATTTTATCTCTGACTAGATAGTATGAAGGCAGTACATTCTGCAAGGTCGGTGCATTGCTAGATTCCAGAAAATCATTATATACTGAGAGAAATGATCAGCGATTGCTGTACACAAATCACATGAAATATTGCTCAGTCGATGGATTTGGCCAACCGAAGACAGGCAAATGAGCGCAATTGCATTGTGAACTGAGTAGTACGATCGCCATGGCCTCGTACCACTGTAGCGCTTGATTTTAATTGGGAATGACTCTTGAGGGATTCCTGAACGATGGATGTATGAAATAAGGTCGTGTACAGCTGAGTTAAAACAACGAAAAGATTCGCACTCTGCTTCTGTCGAAGAAAATCCATCATGAAGCACAGTGTTTAGGCGATGAGCAAAGCATGTTAGTCTCGGCTCATCGTGTAATGCTGCTACAATGTTCGCACCACAATCTGTAGTAATGAAAGTTTTTCCTTTTTGTAATCCAAATTCATCAAAAATGTCATGAAACTCTTTGGTGATATTTTCCCCGGTCTTCCGTTCATCCGAGAAACCTTTGCATCTCAACATAGTATGCTTCAGGTTCCAACTATCACTTATCCAGAAAGCGGTGAGATCGAGATAGTGTCGTCGGTTCACATCATCTGTCCACAGATCTGTAGTACATGCTATTTCACCGCGTGCGATTGGTTTATGCAAAACAGCTTTTATCTTTGAGGCGAAAGACTGAAATGAGTCGATGCACACCTTCTTGATTGTATTTCTCCCATACCATATGTTTTCAATAGGTATTTTTCCGAATTCTGCACCGATTGCAATGCACTTTAGAACAAATATTCATTCAATTTTGAATATGTTCAATCATTTTTCAAAAATCTGAAAACTTGTTCGATGATCCTCGACCGGTTTTTCAACCGGTGCCGGTTTGCCGGTTGGCAAAACTTCAACCCAACCCAACCCAGCCCAACCCAACCGGTGACCGGTACCGGTCAACCGGCAACCGGTTACAACCCTGCTATAGGCAGCTGCGGTTGTAGTCTTAAATCATTCGAATATTTCGCCGTAACCCTCACTTGTGGAACTGATCAAAGCAGACTTTTCCATTATCATCTCATTCTGATGGTGTAATATTCCCATGTGTTTCCCTCTCCTATTTACTAACCTGCTTTTTGTCATTAATACTCAGAAAATCTGCAAATTTTGCGCTGTTAATGCCGATGCTACAAAAAAACAATGATGTGTATACCGATTGGCAGGGTCGTCTTAAGGGCATTTCATCCATTTCACTTGAAATGAGCTGCCCACCAAGATTGACGTGAATTGGGCCGCCCACCAAGACCCAATACAATTAAAATAGACGATGAAAATGAACAAAAGACAGTGTGCAGGTCATTGCATTTCACAGGTAAGTAAAGAGAGAAACTGACTCGAACTGTTGGTCAAAAGTAAAAAGTAATAAGTTACACTTCGCATTGCGTGACGGGCCTTCGGCGTCCAGCGCCCTCTTAACGGTCGATGGGCAAATTTGCCTGACTCGCAAACTGTTGAACTATGTGCAGGTTATAGACCTATACAGAAATGGATTGAAAGTGGTGGCAACTTATTCATTTCATAAAGTATTCATCTTCCTATTGTCTTCATTCATTTTACCAAGCATTTGAGCCCTGCTGGGAGCTGCGGACAACATTGATCAGAGTTTCACCTACGGGCGCAACCAAGGGAGGCCAGGGGGCAGTCCCCCCGGAAAATTAGCGATATATTCCATAACGCATTGCTATTTTCTTTGACGCTCGTCTCTGATTTCTAGTGTAAGGGTTGTACATATCCTCATCAATAGACACTTGAGGAGTGACCGGTTGAGGCGCTCAGCGGGGTATTGTATTGACTTTGAAGTATTAGCATTCATTTAGATGCATTTAAAGCCATAAATGCCTCTCACCTCTGCGTCTGAAATGGACCGCTCTCCAAATAAAGATGGCCCTATGCCGATTGGTATCGCAGTGCCAAACTACAGGACGATTTCGATCCTGGTTTCGAATCGATGTTATTGAAGTACGATTCCATAATGGAAGCGCCCTAGTATAGGCCTATAGATATAGCGCAATGAGCATCATGGGTAATCGACAATGAAATGAAAACTTATCACCTAAATTCGTTTTCTCTGGTTATCTTACATTTCACTTGCATATGTGTTTATATTGTTTTGTCGTACATTTTACTTTTATAAAAGCATTTATTAATTCAGTCAAATTCATATTAAAATAAATAATCACAGAGGCAAGATGATTATCATAGTCTATTGTCATTGATCATGCGCTCGCAGTAGACAACATGATAGTCTGACTCAGTCGCGTCATCACCCCGATGAAAGTTGTCGCTATTTTTCATCACTTTCGGAAATTATTATAACTCAGCAGTTGAATTGCCATACTACTCATTTGGAGTTTGAGTAAAATAGATGTTTAAGAAATATGACAACGGTAAATTAAAACTTTAGTATGCTGCTGATGTGAAATACTTTTTCGACCATAGGGTAGGGACAAAAATCATTACGATTTACAATATTTCAGCGGTTTGATCTTACCAATATATGAGAGAAATCGCTACTTCTATTCTTCCCCCCACATTGCTGTTGTTGACACCTGGGAGTGTTGCATCGTTAACGATCTTCTCTTGCTCCTACGGGCAGTCTCACTAACGTCACATAGCGTTGAGTGTGTAAAACTCCTTGTATGTACTCCGAGATGTATCTGGTATTCTGACTGAGTATCCAAGGGACCAATCCTTCATCCCAGGGTTCAAGTAAGACTTCTGAGTCGTGCTGTACTGTCACTCAGTGACAGATCAAGTCCATTTTAAACCCAATGTGACTGACTTTAGCGAAATTGGATGATTTTGGAAAACTTGAAAAATGTGGGGGGGGGAAAGAATAGAAGTACCGAGAAATCAATGAAAACGTAATGAATTCTGTCTGGAATTTTCCTGACGTCGATAATTGCACTTACTCTGATTTAGATGGTATCCCTCATGTTTTCTGTCATCGATTACTAATTAGAATTATTCTAAGATCTCAGCCAAAATTCATTTGAGAATACATGTTGTCAGGGCAGTGGTCTAATGTAAAGGACTTATTTTTTTACTTGACAGTACACTGTTAAAGTATTCACACAGCCTCATAGAAATTGATAGTTGTGATAACCTCCGTAAAGCAAGCTGAGATTCATGCTATGCATAATGATGGTATAAAAGTGCCATGCGTTTTCATCTAGATTCCATTGTCACCACTGTTTGATTGATTTAGAATCAATCCCCCAATGTGCAATTCTAAGCTTTCCATTGGTCATTCATGCCTCAACTCAGCTCCCCCTGTTGTGCCGCGACCTTGAGTCAATTTCCATTCTAGTCAACTTCAGATAGACAATTTTTTTATGCATGGCCTATATTTTACACGTTAATGCGCTCCTCATGTTCCTCCGGATGGTGGGACATTATGCATTACACAGATGCCGGCAAACTTGCTGATCTGTTGTCATTAGAAGGAATTCAAACGCCGAGACGTACGGGCTTCGCCAAGGTCGAGATAAGTATCCCACTGAATGCACAATTGTGGTCATCTAACTGCAACCTTCCGGACTTGTGACATGACGAGTGTCTTCGATATTCCTCCTCATTTCCTGCGTTATGTTGTCAAGTGTGCCATCTTGATGCAGCGTTCCGACATTCTATGTCACAATTTTCAGTTTATTTCTAAGTTTGCAGCTAGTAGCTTGCTGACGATTAAGAGTGCCCTGCTGCACTGCACTGGGTCTTTCAGTCGTGAAATCATCGGGAAAATTCCAATCGCATACATCAGAGCAGCCAGTGGACAACCTTGAGTAGTTCCTTCCTGACTGAAAATGATGTGCATGTCCTCGATAAGAGTTGAACAGGAATCCGGACCAGCGTGGCCAGAGTAGTGCGAGTCCAAAGTGGTGCGCGTCGACTTAAAGCATTGAAATGCGTTAGAAACATCCTTCAATAGCAGTCCTTCTGACTCATCGGATTCGAATTATGAGAATGAGTACTCCGGTACACTTTTGTCATACGGAGAAACTAGTACGAGTCGATATTCATAAACGATCGCTTATCTTTATCGCTTATGTAAGAATTGAAATTCAATAATTTTCCTGATCATGCAATTAGAAATCAAGCATTTCAAGTATCTAGGGTACATAATTGCTTTCATGAATCATTCAGATATTTCTTGATAGCAGGGTTTTTATGATATTAAGGTTCTTCACGTCAGTGGTTCTTAGATAATTTCTGAGCGTATTTTCTCATTCCTTCATTGTTTTAGTGTCGAAAGGAGAATGAAGGGCACTCGAGAACAAATTGTTCTAACAGCCTGGCGAACGCTGCTGTCCAAATATGAGCTGGAATTGGACCCTGAAGGGTGAGTTGATTGAAATACTTCGTCTTCACATTACTGCCTTTGCTGCACTCAGGATGTCATTCATGTTCTAATGTAAATAATGCATACCTGTGTACTCTTCCGATTTTCCCGGAAGGATTGTACGATTTTTGAAATTTTGAGGTACACAGGTATGATAATGATGATGGTCCACGATTTTCGGGAAAAATTCGGAATTTCTGTGACATGATTTATGAATTATCATCAACGATCTGGCTGTCGCTCGTCAATAGCTCAGTTGGTATTGCTTTGGCCTAGTATGCCAGAGGTCGGTGGTTCCACCAAGACGAGCAGTTATTTCCGTCTGTGAAATCGACATGTCGCGAATTCAGTAGCGCATGATCGTATGATGTCGATACTCAAAAACATGTATCTTTGTTTGTAATTATTGCATTCTTATCAATGTCTAATTAAACAGGTGTAAATTGGGAATTATGGTGGTTTCGGTGGCACAATGGTTAAGTGCTTGGTCTAGCGATCCTTTAGTCCAGAGGTCGAGACCCGTCAATGGAAGTTGCCGAAAAGGGCATCCGGACTAAAGGGACTACAACGCTCCAGAAGTCTGACTGTGTCAGCACCGTCCAAGCCCCAAGTATGGGGAGTAATGACGCTAAACCATCCATTCATGCATTGTGTGTTGTGGTGATCTTGAAATGTGACCCGTTGCATAATTTGCACAGGAAAGTTAGAGCAATGGACCGATTTTAGGAGAATTGATGTAACACACGAAATCCGAACACGAGGCCTTTTCTGTGCTCCAAGTCGTGTGTTGACGCGGAACTATTGTTCATCACACGAACATAACTTCATAACGTACAATGTGAGACATGGACATATGACATGGACGGTAATTGAACAGCAAAGCTATTGCCATGGCAACCCAAGGCCAATCAGGAGCTGCCTCTGGACGCACAGGTCAGGAGCAGTCTCTTCAATGGCTAGAACCTCTATGAAACAAAGTACACTTTTAACATCGGATCTACACAAAATCTTCAAGCGCTCTCTGTCACCTGAGTCGGGCAAAGACATGGATCGAGGAGGAGCACTCCTCTCCTGCAAGTGGCTGTTGTAGAGGAGGAGTGCTCCTCTTCGATCCATCTCCTTGCCCGAGAGCTCTGTGGCTCGTCCTTACTTGACAACTGATGTGACCTCTCAGGTGTCAGAGAGCGTTAAGTTCCTGATTGGCTTGCCATGGTAATAGCTTTGCTGTCCATTTACCGTCTATGTTATTGTCCTTGTCTCACATTGCAAGTTGTGAAGTTATATTCCTGAGATTAACACCAGCTCCGCGTCAACACACGACTTAAAGTGGACGAAAAGCCTCGTTCTGATTTTATTTGCTACTTCAGTCAGGTAAATTTTAATTTAAAAGGCATGTGCGAGTTTTGGTCACTATTCAAGAACGAATAGCTTCAGGAAATCAAAGGATGCAAAATTCTTATCTCCTTGCGCTGGAAAGCACTGCGCATTTGATTCTCTGCTCGTCAATGAGTAATGTGGTATTGATAGCACATGGACTAATCCTCATCAACTGGTGAAAAAATGATGGCTTAACGTCACTACTCTCCCATACTGTTGGCTTGGACAGTGCTGACATCAACTTTATGTGGATCGTTGTGAATGACACTTTCGGGGCTCGTCCTCTGGACCGAAAGATCGCTAGGCCAAACACTTAACCACTGTGCCACAGAGACCTTAATCATCAATATAGACTAATTTCATGAAATCATCAGACTAGCATGATCTTGCGTGTCTTCCTTATCATATGAATCAAACTTTTTTTGGATTGTAGAATGGCAATGGACGAAGCCTCTCTTTTATCCTATGTCGAATCGTGTCTCGTCAGCGATGAGGGAGCGGACGAGGATGACATTGATGCCCTGAGCGAAGTGATACAAGAATACGTCCCCGAACTAACAACATTACCAATGTGAGTGTTTTCATTGTTTTGACTAATGAATCCGTGGGGTCTCACTGGTTCTAGAAAGGTCACCTGAAAGTGGAAAATGTCCTGGAAACATGAGGTAGCCAAATGTATACTTCAGGGAAAAGTGTGAAAACGTTTTGCTTGTTGCCCACCCCTACCAGAGGGGAGGGGCGTTGAACGGCAATATAATATCAACATGGATTTTTGAGGGCAATAATGCAAGACATTTGAGCGCCTGAAAAAAATCTATGGTAATAACATTGTGCGTAATTGAAGTGGACTAAGTAGCAATGCAGGAAAAAAGTGGGCAACAATGCTATGAATACACATGCAGATCTAAAATATCTTTCACATGCATGGAGAGAAATATCATCATTGCGAGATGCATTGTTGCCTTCCGTTTTTCACATTATACCACAGCTAAATTACGCACAATATAAATGACTCATTTGTTTTGGCACAATTAACTTCTTGAAAGTTGAATGTTCTATGTTTTTGCCGAATTTCCGACAATTTTCGCTTCAAATGTTTTTAAATATTTTTTTTTCATTCTGAAACGATATGATTAGAAGCATCAATGAGAACTAAAAAGTGATGCCTTCTGTATAAACGCTTCGTAGATTGTAGAAACGTCATAGAAATGGAATTCAAAATTTATTTCATCAGAGTTACACGCATATGCTTACATGGGAACAGAAATAGCAAGATCTTACAGACGAGCAAACAAATCAGTTTGCCGTGGTCTATCCAAAATGAATTATCATCATCCAGACCAAATATTCCCTAACAAAAAGAACTACTTCCCACGTACTTTTCCAATCAATAGTTCCACATGCTTCTCCAATTGTCAAACTTCAGTTGAAGTCAACTTCATAATAAATCAAATGATAAATACTTCAAAATAAATAAATTTACTTCTGTAATTTCTTCGATACTTCGATCATCGAGTAAGTATATTAGGTCGAGTGGCATAATCAAATCCCCATTGTGCATGCCGTTTCGATTTTATTGAATGAACTCCAGTTGAGACCCAGTACCAAATGTGAGATAAACAAATTGTTCACTTTTGGAGAAATCTACACGGATTTGACTGATCATGATAGCAATACAGAAGGAATAATGGTATTTTACAAATCGTCCGTGTCATGACGGCCTTGTAGAGTTAATATAGTTCGTTAAATTGGGAATTCGATGTGTTAAATATTCAGCTGTATTAATAAATGCATTGAATTTTCTTAAGCGTGATCATGTCACAAACGATCTGCCACTGAAGGAGGCAAATATCATAATCAAAGACAGTGATCATAATTAAGTTTAAAAGATGTAAATTGGTTCACATTCCTATTCAGATTCAAAAGAATGAAACATGAATTTAGTGAATCATAAAATCACGTTGATGAAAATTGAATTAAAAACTTGAAATTTCAGCCAAGAGGCACAATAAGATCTCAACTTTTCCATGACGACTTGCATTGCAATGCGGTTCATGAAATTTCTTTGATAATCAGCTTAATTTCCGCTCAGTTGAGGTGCCTGATAGGAAATGTTTCATTCCTTTTGATATCTAATAGCTTTCGTACTACATGTACTTATACAGATGCAGGTTCATGTCGCTGCAGAAGAATAATTTGCAACAGTTTGGCTTCTTAAAAAGTGAGCAAATATTTCGTTAGACTGCAGTAACTTAATCTCCGCAAAAAAGACCGATTTCAGATTTTCTGGTGTCTCATAATTACTCCTGGAAATGTTCTTCATCTCTCACATAAGAAATATGAGTAGGAGTCAATATTCGAAGACTGCTTCTCAACTTCATTCTTTGTAGATCCATCATCAGTCGCTGGTTAATCGATTTAACATCAGAACTAAAATGTCCTCGTGAGATTGAGGAAACGCCACCTTCTCCTCCGCATTCATCGGAACGTCCGCCTGAGGTATGCAGTTCTCCACCTTCCTCTCAGTTTCACGAACGGACTGGTAATTCGTCAAAGGCACCTTCCACTCCAAATTTCTCTGACTTCCTTCCACGGGCTGGTAGTACATCAGAGGTACCTGCATCGGAATGTCCGCCTGAGGTACGCAGTTCTCCACATTCCTCTCATTATCTTCAACGGACTGGTAGTTCATCAAAGGCCCCTTTCCCTCCACTAAATCCGAAACTAGATTCTCTAGCTGCTGTGTTTCCATATCATTCAAAATCTCAACTTCAAATGTGTTTGCTGGAGGCTGAGGGAAACCTAGACATGGCGTCGAACTTGCTTCTGCAACTTCCTGAAATAGAGGAGAGAACGGAGACTGAGAAAGTTGGAAATGATGGAGAAAAATTAAAGAATGCTATCCTTGGACAATACGGCTACATTGACGTTCCTGATAGTGAGAAATCATTCCGTCCTCCACCGCCCAAATATGTAAGTGCTGAGAAGTAAATAAGATAAAATAATAGTAAAAGATAGACTAGAAAGAGCAAATAGATTCTTAGTTGCTATTTGCAGTCTTGGGTACTTCTATTCTTCCCCCCACATTTTCCAAGTTTCCCAAAATCATCAAATTTCGCTAAAGTCAGTCACATTGGGTTTAAAATAGAATTGATCTGTCACTGAGTGACACTACAACACGACTCAGAAGTCTGAACTTGAACCCTGGGATGAAGGATTTCTTCCTATGATACTCAGTCAGAATACAAGATACATCTCGGAGTACGTACAAGGAGTTTTACACACTCAACGCTATGTGACGTTAGTGAGACTGCCCGTAGGAGCAAGAGAAGATCGTTGACGATGCAACACTTCCGGGTGTCAACAGCAGAAATGTGGTGGGGGGGGAAAGAATAGAAGTACCTCAGTCTTGAGTTTGCATTCTGATCTGGTTTATTAAATCATTTTTCTAATGGAGCATTCAGCTCAGATATATCTGAAACTCATCACATCATACAAATCATATCAATACACATCTTCGCTTTTCAGGAATCCACACGACCACGAACGCGTTTTCTCAATGGAGTTAGTGTTGATACACGAGGTCAGAAATATATGGAAATCAAGACGACCACCGAGCAAGGTCCACAACCTACATTCCTGAGGGCCTTGAAGAAGTATAAGAAGCATTGATCACTGCAATGATGAAGCCTCATTGCATTTACTTGTATTGTATTTCTTGCCGAGTTTTATATCTTTCTGCTGAAGTTCCCTGATTTAGGGTTATAACATTTCTTTAGATTGATTTGTACAAAAAGTCTTGGATCATCCTCCTACGCTTTAGTTTTGCTTGTACAGATTTTTCCATTTTATAAGTTTTTCAAATGCATTTTATATATCCGTGCGATATTGTTTTATTAATACAGATGCATGAAGATAACATCAAGAAATTGTTTTTCATGAATATCATGTGTCAAGGAGCAATTATTGGTGTTCGACGGCTTTTGTGATGCCGGACTTCTTTTACTGCAACCTCATGGGTTCCATTTCAGGTCCGGGTTATATAAAAAAAGTACGGGTCACTATGGTGCGGGGAACTCACTTACATCAGATGCGGTGCCAGGACTTTTCGAAGGGATATGTGGAATACCCGCTTAGGGCACATCATAAATAACTGTATTGATCCGTCTGAAATATCCAGAGTAAAGTTAACGAGCAGGTCAACAGCCATGTACATGTACCTAGGTCCGAATATCGATTGTCTCAAAATTGCGATAATAAGCAGCAATCGGTTATTTCGTCATCCCATGGGAGCCGAAAAAAGTGGCGAGTTCTCCAATGTGACGAATTTTCCGGTAAGAACATTGAAAGAGACAGTTACTGCTACGCATCGACAGTCAATCCTTATAAACGCTCGCCTACAAATGTGTAAATATGTATTCATTTCTTCCATATGATTTGTACCAAGGCCTAGTGAAGACGGTGCGAGCTCGTCACCACCGCGGACTTCGGGTCGATTCCTGAGTCAAGCGGGTACGGTCGGGCAACGGGAATCAGGGGTGTTGGTGTCTTTTGACTTCATTGACTTAATAGTTGTCATTCTCTGTAGATATTTGACTGTCGCTTAATTTCTTATGGGTCGGATAGGTGCTTCCAGTTTTATATATATGTAGTTATAAGTTTTTACACTTGTAGTTTGGGAAAGGAAAATTAAAAAGCGCCTCAGATAATTGGTTGATATAGTTGACAATCAATCCGGATTCAGACCGGGGTTGGGAACAACAGATGCCATGTTTGTCTTGTGCGTACCGCAATGGAGAAGCACCTTGACGACAACACCCCGCTCCAATATGTTCTTTACGCTGCAATCATCTGTGGCCATATCAGACAGATGGTATTACTGTCGCGGTAATTATAAGCATGCTCTTCAGATACGAGTATTTTGCGGGACATTACTTACAATTTTGCGAACTTATTTTACATATTTCTACGAATAAAGGTAATCAAAGATTAAAGTATTAATATGTCCGATTGTCCAAAGAACATGCGAGGATTGTGAGGAATTCTGAACAGAACAGATTTCATATCAATCCGATGTAGACAGTTGGTATGTCATACAGGATGTTTGAAAAATATCTCTATACTTAGCATTTGCTTCTCAAATCAAAGCGCTTTCTGATTTTGACAGGTATGTGAATCAGATTAGGTATGTCGATCGATTTAGGACTTCGTATGAGTGCAAAAATTTGCTAATGCATCGGTGGATACCAACTCATTCCGCGGCATTGTAAAAAAAGAATGTTTAGAATAAAGGCAAGACAAAACGACCGTTTCATCATTAAATCGCGAGGCCTTCGACCGGTTGTTCCTACGATAGGTGAGCAAGCTATAAAAGGATATTATATTCAGTACAAAGTCAAGGGTTAGTGAAATGAAATCAATGCCATGGAAGGGCAAGTGTCATCACTGTTTGCTTTTGAACACACAGCACTGGACGGATCTGATGGATAAACATGGCTTCCTGGTGTGCGTCTGCACATTTGAATTTGAACTGAACATTGTCTACAGATTTGAATGTAACTGCCGTGGCAGTTACGTTCGATGCAGAGAGGGATGGCTACAGAGACAGACTGACGAGCACCTTCCAGCATGGGCGATGCGAAGAAGTGAGAGACCAAGGTCGTCTGCTGAACCAAACAATACTGTGACCTGGTACATGATTGGCTGCCGATCATTACTTATCGTCATGGTATCAACAATGTCAATGGAGAATAAATACTCACAGCTTCTGCAAGCAGTGGCACTTCTGTTCCTATGAAGAAAACACATCTTTCAACATGATGGCGCTCCTGCGCACGTCAGTCCTTCTGTGAGAAATATTCTCAATGAAAATCTACCAAAATCCTTGGTGTTACGAGACAGTGATATTCCTTGGCCATCCCGAAGTCCAATTCTGACCATGAATGAATCTTGGACTGTGGATGCTTTACAGACTATGTTTGCCGTAATGCTGGACTCCATGCGCTTCGATAACTAACTAACCGCGCAATTATTTCAACATTTTTGAGTCTGTAATGATACATAGCAATTTTGAACAATTTTGACGACGAAGCTTTACAACAAAATGCTTTCGGTCGATGTCAACCACCAACGGGATCAACTGAAACACCCTGTACACCAGAGTTGTAACCGGTCCGGAACTAAGTAGCGGCACGTCCAAGGGAGCATTATATGAAAAGAATCTGAGCCGATATATAATTAATATCAATGCATATACAACTGAGAAAACTTGAAACAATTGAGAACCAAAGAAAATATACAGAAACTAAGCTTAGATGGTGGGCGGAATAGGTAGACAGATTTGTCGGGCTGATGAGGGTTAACTAGGATGACCAACACATTAAAAACCAAAGATAGTTCTCAAGTTAATTGATTCAAAACAGCGCAAGGCAAGCAACGCCAAAATCAAAGCAAAGTCACATCCTCTCATTCCTTGTTAATGATTTCCTCCTTTTATTCGACTTAATTTTTGAAATTTCTTTCCCTAATTGACTACTGACCAGTGATGTGGAGCGGAGTGGGAGTAAATTTGGAGCGGTAGTAAAGAAAATTTTGACTGGAGCAGAGCGGAGTGGAGTGGGAGAGAACCTGATGTTGACAAAGTCAACAAAGTTTTAGCATAATTAATGATTTTTTACATAATTATTATTACACTATTTTTCGTAAGATATTAGTCTATTATTTATTTTTTCAACATTATTCGGAGATAAGACTCCATTCTCAAGTTATACAGTAAGTGGATGGGTTGTATAAACCGTTAATAAGAAAGCCAATAAAGATATGATTTAAAATTAAAAGAAATCTGAAAGTAAAAAATGGAAGTCCGACAGTTCATATTCGTTCCTATGGATGGGTTCAAATTTTTAGTGTGCATTGGCTCACGGAATGTTAGGTTAATGAATGATTGACACAGATATAGTTTGCTAGGTTATTTGACATGTGATGAGATGTTATAGATGGATTAAGTCTTGTTTTTCAGATGTTCATTAATTCTTCAATGCAAAGTTCTTATCGTACTACCGAGTACCGATGTATCGTTCCTTGCATCTTATACAAAATTATTCTTATAAAATTTATCAAATTTTTCTGATACAAAATTATCATTTCAAAAATACAAGAAAAATTCTGCCTACAGAAAACTACAATTTATTAATTATTATTCATGCTTATATCAGTATGAGCGAGCATCGTTACCTGATAGCATCGTATTGCTACCTAGTATGAGGCTGCAACAGAATGAATTTTCTGATTGTCACACATATTTGCGGTTACTCTTCAGGTGAGTCACTAAGTTATTATCACATGATAAGTGTAGAATCACTATTAATGCTAATGTGCAATCCGCTTTCGAAGTATTGTTCAATTATAATCATTATTTATTTAAAATCATTCATGATTATCGGCCATAATTCGTATTTAAAATTCGACAAGCATAAGGCTAATATTTTGCAGTTAAGCATATTATCAGAGTGGAAGTCAGTCATGATTTACAGTAGTCAAACAACCTAAAAAGTTCAAGGAAATCGTTTTATCTATGGTATGGTAAATTAATAGGATTTAGTTTAAGTGGAGCGGAGTGGCTAGGTATGAAAAAGTGACTGGAGCGGAGCGGAGCGAAAGCGAAGTGTAATCGGAGCGGAGCGGTAAAATTGTACCGCTCCACATCCTTGCTACTGACATTGAAAAGGGCGTGTTGAGATTTTGTCGATGTACTGCATTTGGTCACTGTCATAACGAGCTTGTAAACGATGCAAGTAGTTTATTACAACAAATTTATTTGAATCCTTATGTGGCAAATTCTTATAATCTGATTAATAGCATTGCAAATACCGGTAGGTCGTTGACATTCAAGTATCTTGACTTCTCCCATTGTTGTAAGCTGCCTACCAAGTATAGCCACGTTGCGCAATTTGAATGGTGGAACTTTGTGTCCTGCTGTGTTAGCAGCTTACGAACGAAAACTCAGCCGTCTTTACTGACTGGGAGAGGCAGTGATAGTGTTATTAATGGATTGATTTCGATCTTGTCTATTCATATCTGGTGGTCCATATCTAAATGTGTTATCTCTACTATGACCCCTGACTGAGATAAGTTGCTGATGTATTGTAAGATCGATCCATTCCACGCGTAGTTTTTGTAGTTCGCGCTATTATGTTTAAAATTGTCAAGATCTACGCATGAATATTTCTCATTGTCAGCGTTGATGTATGGCTAGATAACTTTTATGTTTATTGTTAAATTTGAGAATAGTCTAGCTTTTGATGAGAAAAGTTCATTTCTCACGCAAATCTCTCCATAAGTGGATATCTTTTCAGAACTCGTGATAATAAAGTTACAAAGACATAAGCTATAACGGTTTTAGGCTTTAAAAAAAGCATAATGACCAGGATTTCTAAGAATAATTAAGCTAATAGATTAAATTAGATTTAATAGCTTTGTCGTTTTCGCAAAATATGCCTAGTGCGGGAACTTATTAGACACAACAAATATAATATGATGATGAATCCATTAAGATATGATGATCCTCCAAAGATGAATGGGAGGATACCAAGTTTATGATTCTTCCGCTTGTGCGTAAAACATCCATAAAATTCCGACGCAAACTTGTTAGAGTATTTAGGAAATTGGACCGTGATGTTAAAATAATATTCAATACTTGTAAAACAAGACAGTAGCCTATTTTAGTCTGAAAGATAAAACAAATAAGTTGATGCGATCATGCGTTGTGTATAATTTTGAATGTCGGGTTGATCCTGATACCCAATGCTTGGGACAAACGAAACGCAGATTACATCAATGAATAAAAGAACATATAAGAGGTAACTCAGCCGTAAGTAGCCATCTGAACATCTGTCCAAACTGTAGTAATGACATTAATAATTGTTTTTCTGTTAAATATAGAGGACATAGTGAATTTCAAACTCGTATAGTAGAAGCGTTAAATGATAAAACTCCTAGATAAAATCATACCTATTTCTTAATGGTAAATCCGTTTTCTTAAAAGCATTCGAATTATTGTTTTTGATAATTGTTATTGTTTTCCTTGAATCGTTGTTTGTCATTGTCAGCGTAAGAGTTTGTTATGTCTATTGATTGGCTGCTGCTGCGCAAAGATAATTCGCATTCTTGTTGAGAAATAATTACAAGAACCTTTCTTGTTTCAATCTGTAGATCCTCCTTCACTCTGGAATGAATGCTTTGGATTGCATACCTGTCTGTCACGGCCTGTAAGATCGAATGCGGGTGGTCTTTTTTTTGATAAATTTGCGGTTGAGCTGTACCCATTCGTGTCGGGGCAGCTTGTAGCCCGTAGGGTGTGTGGTGCATTGATGGAGGCAGGGAGTGAGTTGATCCGGTACTGGAGGCTTTGCAGGTTGTTGGCTAGCGGGCGCGTCTTGAAGATGATGTCGCGAACGTAGTCTGCGGATGGGCTTTCAAACATATACACTTTATGCAGTAGATGAGTTGCCTTGGCTGTTTTCGTGTTAAGCTTGTCCATTATTTTTGCGCGACGGCTCTCAGTCGGTAAGATGCTTGATAGGAAGGGAAGACAATTTACTGGAGTGCATCTGATGCACCCCGATGACTCGCATCGCCTCGTTCACGGGAATGTCCAAAAGCTTTGCGTGGGCATTCTGCATCCACACAGGTGAACAATATTCGGCCGGTGCCACGACCAACGCCAGAGTTGATATGCGTAATGCGTCTAAGTTGGCTCCCCAGCTTTAACTGGCCAGTTTCTTAATCAATGCTGATCGTGTTGAGAGCTTATTCTTTAGGATTTGGAGATGGTTGCGATAGGTGAGAGATCTGTCCAGAATAACCACCAGATACATGGGGTTGCTCTCGAACCACAGTCTTGCATCTCCTACGTTGACTTTATACTAGGGCTGTGCGCAAATCGCACCGGTGCACCGTTCGGTGCACTGACAATTTTAGAAAGTTACATTGAAGCCCATATCGAAGTATAGGCGAAAAAGGATTAGTATAGGCGCTCTAGATTATCGTGTCTGTCAATTAAAACTTCAAAATCTCGAAAGCAGGCTCTCTATCTTTTTTAAAAAATTTTCAAAATTTCTAGAATGTAATGCACACTTCTAGAATGCAACTTTCACAGTACTAATAAAATTCTGATAGTGCCAAGGAATTTGAAACAGACTTACATAGACCTTTATTTTTTTAGCCAATACTTGCAAGTGACTTTCATCATGGCTAACCTGTACATGTTTTATTAAAGCGTTAAACGCCAACCAATAGGTCAAAATGCATGTGCATTAGGTTAAGAAGATTTTACTCTATATGAAGTATAAGCAATACCATACAATCAATGCATATTATTTTATTAATAGGGGAACCACTGCTACTGCAAATACGATAAGAAATACAAATTAGTAAGTCGCAAATCAAGATGTACGAAAAAATGGTTGATCTTACTCAGCGAATGAATTCCGTCCAACTGAGGGTGTCAGAATTATCGCTTCAATTTATCCTAGTATTTATCGGCATTTACTATCCTAACGCTCGTGCACCTGGTTCGCCTTACCAATGGATAAAGACGATCAGGTCTGCTAGTGATCACACTGTATCAACTTGTCAAAATAATGAGTGATGTCAGACGTGACACATTTAATTGATCCCGAGTGAAATGAAGTTGTGAAATGAAGATTTGTTGAAAAGATAAATGAGAAATTTAATCCTTAAGAGGACTGATGAAACGTTCCCTACAGGTGAAAGGAATGATGTCAAAATAACAGATTCTTATTCAAGAAATGAATAAAATGAACTATAAACAAGATTAACGACAGACTATCCGAGACCATCAGCAGAGACTAGGGTAGGGCGATCGTGTTTCGGTCCCTCACCACTATACATTCAAACACACCCTAGCGGGACCCTGCACAAAGCCAGCCTCAATCCGGAGATAATTCCTTGTATAATGAAAGGTGTGACAATAATATGAAATGAAATAAAAATTGCCATCAAATCAATCGTTATTAATCAGTTAATCAAATCAGAATGAACATTAAAATAAATGATTGTCTAGCATTTGCTTAGCTGAGTAACAACCGAATTTCGATATAACTTCCCAATACTTTTGTAACTTTCTCTGAGCCGCCTACTTAAGTTCAAATCTAGAGCAGCCTCTTGCTACCAAAGGCTGGAATGTATTACGAACTCTTCTTCGTGTGTACAGATGCGACCATATCGCAAAACTTGGCTCGGAAAGACTTGAGCACCGATCTTATGAGGAATCGTGTTATCCGGAAAATTTAACAAAGTTACGGGGAAATTAAAATGATTTATTTACCTTGTGGTGCACGGAAGTTTTTGAGTCATCATTTGAAATTTCTAATTTTACATCCTGATACTCCACACACTTATCGTCATGCTCACTGCGACTAGCTTCTAGACTATCAGGATAAATCATCAAGGCCACAAATTACCTCTATAAAAATGTATCACAGTTGATGGATTTATTTTAATCTTTGATGACTTTCAGACAATTTTGGGATGTGTTTGTTGTCTGCTGTTGTTGTAGGCTATTATTAACCTGTATATTGCATTTCCTCAAATTCTGCAAGTTGAATTCTATAATTTTACTATGTGTAGGCCAACTTGCTATGTACAGGGTGTTTCAGTTGATCCCACCGCTGTTTCATGCCCATGTAGCAAGCTTGCTTCAAAACAGCTGTCTATGATTTTGAATGTCCATTCTTTCTCGGTCAATATCAGCTGCATTCATACAGCATCTCGAACTGTTTGTAGGCTTGTATGATTTTGTATTTCATCGCTTCTGAAGCCAGTGTAAACAACTCCTTCTAGCTCATGTTGTGTTCATCTTTCAATATCATTCATCTTCTTCAGCTTTTCAAAAATCATCATGAACTGCGATAGTTACAGCACCAGAGAAGCTGCTCACATTTTGTTTCGCATGCTGTTGCAACTGAACATTGTGAAGAAGTCCGACGTCTTCCTTGTCAAAAGTTCGATGAGGTCGCTCAACGTAAACAACGATTCTTGACTGGAGAACAAGATTTCTTTAAACTATGAGCATCCTTTAGGATTTCGGGCAGGCAACCAAATTAATCGCAAGACCTCAGATGTCAGCGAAAAAAATGGGAGCATTTGGAGATGATCCATGAACTTTACAGAGAAAAGTCGCATTCCAATGTGAAGCTTCACTATCGACCGTGCATAAAGCTTGATGGTTTTCAAAATAACAACGGTCCGAGAGTTGAAAAATTCTGACCTTCAGCAAAGAGTGACCTTGCGATTATGTCATGCAGCAATGTCGTGATGATTCGAGATGATCAAATAACATCACCTTTACCGACGAAGCAGCGTTTAATTTGATTGGCAGGTGGATCATGGCTTTTTTCTATTCTGAAACAAACTTCCCACTTCACTGAATAAAAGTCGGAGAAATTCTCCTGCTTGCTTATGACAATCATTACTTATCGTCATGGTATCAACAATGTCAATGGAGAAAAATACTCACAGCTTCTGCAAGCAGTGGCACTTCTGTTCCTATGAAGAAAACACATCTTTCAACATGATGGCGCTCCTGCGCACGTCACTCTTTCTGTGAGAAATATTCTCAATGAAAATCTACCAAATCCTTGGTGTTACGAGACAGTGATATTCCTTGGCCATCCCGAAGTCCAATTCTGACCATGAATGAATCTTGGACTGGGGATGCTTTGCAGACTATGTTTGCCGTAATGCTGGACTCCATGCGCTTCGATAACTAACTAACCGCGCAATTATTTCAACATTTTTGAGTCTGTAATGATACATAGCAATTTTGAACAATTTTTGACGACGAAGCTTTACAACAAAATGCTTTCGGTCGATGTCAACCACCAACGGGATCAACTGAAACACCCTGTACACCAGAGTTGTAACCGGTCCGGAACTAAGTAGCGGCACGTCCAAGGGAGCATTATATGAAAAGAATCTGAGCCGATATGTAATGCATATCAATGCATATACAACTGAGAAAACTTGAAACAATTGAGAACTAAAGAAAATATACAGAAACTAAGCTTAGATGGTGGGCGGAATAGGTAGACAGATTTGTCGGGCTGATGAGGGTTGAAGGATGACCAACACAGTAAAAACCAAAGATAGTTCTCAAGTTAATTGATTCATAACAGCACAAGGCAAGCAACGCCAAAATCAAGGCAAAGTCACATCCTCTCATTCCTTGTTAATGATTTCCTCCTTTTATTCGACTTAGTGTTTGAAATTTCTTTCCCTCATTAGCTATTGATATTGAAGAGGGCGTTTTGAGATTTTGTCGATGTGCTATATTTGGTCACTGTCATGACGAGCTTGTAAACGATGCAAGTAGTTTATTACAACAAATTTATTTGAATCCTTATGTGGCAAATTCTTGTAATCTGATTAATAGCATTACAAATACCGGTAGGTCGTTGACATTCAAGCAACTTGACTTCTCCCATTGTTGTAAGCTGCCTACCAAGTATAGCCACGTTGCGTAATTTGAATGGTGGAACTTTGTGTCCTGCTGTGGTAGCAGCTTATGAACGAAAACTCAGCCGTCTTTACTGACTGGGAGAGGCAGCGATAGTGTTATTAATGGATTGATTTCGATCTTGTCTATTCATATCTGGTGGTCCATATCTAAATGTGTTATCTCTACTATGACCCCTGACTGAGATAAGTTGCTGATGTATTGTAAGATCGATCCATTCCACGCGTAGTTTTTGTAGTTCGCGCTATTATGTTTAAAATTGTCAATATTTACGCATGTATCATTGTCAGCGTTGATGTATGGCTAGGATAACTTTTATGTTTATTGCTAAATTTGAGAATAGTGTAGCTTTTGATGAGAAAAGTTCATTTCTCATCCAAATCTCTCCAAAAGTGGATATCTTTTCAAAGACCTCATTTTATTCATTGGCTGTAGTGCATAGCCTGTATTCGTAGGCACTAGTTATTGCCTCAGTCATGTTCAGGCGGCCGGCATTATCAAATTATAATTTCATTTTGACAGCGCAACTCCGATATATTCATGGAAATTCTAAAGCTAGAACGTTGGCGTTTAATTGACGTTTGACTCATCTTTTGGCCGATAAGTTGCAGAAAATGTAAAGAGCGTATTTAACAAATGGCAACCTTCTCCTCGAACCCGGTGGACAGGGTTTGAACATGCTGTGGATGTATATCTTGATAAGTTTCAAAATGATCTTGAACATGCTCTTCAGCATTGTCACAGTGTTGCTGTATGCTGGTAATAATGTCCCTTGAACAAGCCATCGTGTGTACCGTTTGTTACTTTTCCAATAATCTACATTTATATTAATTTACGAGTAAGTCGTGTTTCTATCAATGCATAGAATTCTACATGTTCGCGGAGCATTTTTCAACTTACTGTACAAAGCTCGTGTTCATATAACGGCTATATAAGCTATAACGGTTTTAGGCTTTAAAAAAAAGCATATTGACCAGGATTTCTAAAAATAATTTGATTCAATAGCTTTGTCGTTTTCACAAAATATGCCTAGTGCGGGAACTTATTAGACACGACAAGTCTAATATTTGTTCAGAGATTATTACAAAGTCATTTTGCTGCTGCAGAAAGGGGATATCTGATATCGTCATAACTGTAACCGATTATTCTGTATACTCGTCGCTAAAACCTGACAAACTGTGAGACAATCTGGTAGATTGCAGACGGCAGATAGAATAAGATTGATAATAAGATTGGCAGGGAGACAAATTTTAGCTTTTGTTGTTAGCGGTCTTTTCATCACTTTTTAAAGTAAATTATTAATTGAAGGCAACAGAGCCGAAGTTTCAGTCTCAACAAATTTCAAGAAAGATAGATCTTACTGTTCATGCAGTTAGAAAGAGAGATTACTATTTATTTATTCATTTATTTGGACAAATTTAAGTATACAGCGCTGCACCCAAAAAGGTTTACACCGCTTAAATGTGCATTGAAGTCACAAGTTACATAAAGTTATCATAAAATTGAAGAAAAGGCATCAACCAGCAAACATTTTTTAGGCGACGCTTGAAAGTTAACAAGGTGCTCGAATTTCATCTATCTGGGGCATACAGTTCCATACAGAGGGTCCAATGGTCCATAGAAGCAAAACAAACACTAACTCCCGAGATTTCGCTTTGATGAGAGATACTTTCAATGAGCAAACGGTCAACGGATGATTTAATTTACAACTTTGGAATCATGCAACTTGTAATATGTCTCATAGTCGCTAAAAATACTTTCAGAAAAGTGGATTTTCCCATGTAGAAATTGAAGGTAAATCCAACAAGATATGTTTTCGCAATATGATTGACTATTTGATAACCGATAAGTGGTACGAAGAAAGAAAATATGGAAACCAAGATGAAGCTGAGAAAATTGTATCGATGGCGGCCAAGACAATTTCTGATGACATAAGATCTTGCGATTTTGATAATGAATGGTATCCTACAACAGAAATAATGAAGAGCCCTGAAAAATCTTTAGAATGGGTTCCCTCAAGACTACGATTATTTCTGCGATGCATTTGCAAGAATGTGGTTAAGCAAAGCAGCATTGGACAGGCATTAATCAGTGCCTCACGACCACGATCTTGCATACCACCCATTCTTTTCGGACTTGCTGTGGACGTTGACCATGTTTTAGGATCAAGATGGCTTATTGATCATCTCAGTAGGCTAGGATTCTGCGCTAGTATGGACGAAGTTACTCGATATAAGCAATGTGTGATGGCTGGTGATATGTGTGGCATGGATAGTATTGACAAGGTGGGGTCTTTTACTCAGTGGTCAGCAGATAATGTGGATCATAATGTGAGAACTTTGGACGGAAAATGTAGTCTTCATGGCATGGGAACAATTTCATCAACAACAAATAGGTTTGGTCAATCATTTCCAGAAACACAACATGCAATAAAGCGCAACAAACTGAGGAAGGTGAAAGATGTCATTTACAATCAAGGAATACCGATACAGCCGTACATACCTTCGGCAACAACTGGACTCTCAAAACTAGTGTTCAAAGAAAGATTCTCGCTCAATATTGAACTTGACCTTCGGTCATCTACGAAAACTGATCTGTTGTGGAACATTGCAATATTATTGAGGGAAAGCAGAACTCGTCCAAATTGGTCCGGCTACATGACTGAAGTTTGTAAGGGGCATTATCCAGGTAAATCGACCATCTCCGTATTACCAATTATTGATCTCACCCCATCTGATCTGTCTTGCGTATACTCAACACTGGCATTTATCATTGAAGAGTCGAAACGTCTGAATGTTATTACACCGGTAGTAACATTTGATCAGCCTCTGTGGATTAAAGCAATGGAAATAAAGAACGCGAAAATGTTGGATGTTGTATTGATTCTCGGTGGCTTCCACCTTATGATGAGCTTCATGGGAAGTGTAGGGACACTTATGAAGGGTTCTGGGATTTCAGAGGCATTGCATACAGTTTCATGGAAATATAGACATGGACATATGGTGTCAATGCAGTAGAGCACATGCTTTCTGGAAAGGCAGTATCAAGAACCCTGAGCGGTCATATCCTTCTGTCGTCAGCCCTAAACTCGATGCTCCTCTCTGTTCTTTTTCCCACACGTATAGAACGCATCCAATCAACTACAATTGACGATAATACTACGGAAGACGATGATTTGAGTGAATCGGAAGATGACATATTTGATAACGAATTTTCTGCATCTGAAGTTGTTGCACCTTTGAGTGAAGAGGAAATAGTCAGTCTCGAGAGGCTTGATCAGCAGATAAAGGACAATCCTAAGAATGCGAACACATATTTAGAGGAATCAAATGAGCTTGTTCAGCTGGAAGATCGCTTTAGAAGATTCAAAGACAAACTTGCGGCAAAATCTCGAACAGCTAAATTCTGGTTACTATACATGCACTACATAGATGTACTGAAGATGTTCATTTATGCGCAGAGAACAGGGAATTGGGCAATGCATGTGGCAACTATGAGCAAGATGATTGATTTGTTTGCGGCAACTGGCCATGTTAATTACGCCAAATCTGCACGTCTTCATCTACAAACAGCTTTCAGGAAATATATAATACATATCTGAGTGAAGATATCACATTTCTAAAAAATGAGCAAAAAACATGTATTTATGGAACACCCTGTACCTCTGAATACCAAACCTATGTCGGCGAATCCATGATTTTTGAATTCTGTGGATGATTACCTTTCAGAAAATGTACATTACATCATATTTGAGTGAAGATATCATATTTCTAAAAAATGAGCAAAAAACATGTATTTATGGAACACCCTGTACCTCTGAATACCAAACCTATGTCGGCGAATCTATGATTTTTGAATTCTGTGGATGATTACCTTTCAGAAAATGTACAATACATCAAATTTGAGTGAAGATATCACATTTCTAAAAAAATGAGCAAAAAACATGTATTTATGGAACACCCTGTACCTCTGAATACCAAACCTATGTCGCCGAATCCATGATTTTTGAATTCTGTGGATGATTACCTTTCAGAAAATGTATATTACATCAAATTTGAGTGAAGATATCACATTTCTAAAAAATGAGTAAAACATGTATTTATGGAACACCCTGTACCTCTGAATACCAAACCTATGTCGGCGAATCCATGATTTTTGAATTCTGTGGATGATTACCTTTCAGAGAATGTACATTACATCATATTTGAGTGAAGATATCACATTTCTAAAAAATGAGTAAAAAACATGTATTTATGGAACACCCTGTACCTCTGAATACCAAACCTTTGTCGCCGAATCCATGATTTTTGAATTCTGTGGATGATTACCTTTCAGAAAATGTACATTACATCATATTTGAGTGAAGATATCATATTTCTAAAAAATGAGCAAAAAACATGTATTTATGGAACACCCTGTTCCTCTGAATACCAAACCTATGTCGGCGAATCCATGATTTTTGAATTCTGTGGATGATTACCTTTCAGAAAATGTACATTACATCATATTTGAGTGAAGATATCACATTTCTAAAAAATGAGCAAAAAACATGTATTTATGGAACACCCTGTACCTCTGAATACCAAACCTATGTCGGCGAATCCATGATTTTTGAATTCTGTGGATGATTACCTTTCAGAAAATGTATATTACATCATATTTGAGTGAAGATATCACATTTCTAAAAAATGAGCAAAAAGCATGTATTTATGGAACACCCTGTAGCCTTACAAAAATTCCCCAAAAGCTCCATCGTGAGGATTTTACTATGTTAATCTAGAGTAAATTCCGAGTCTAATGGTACCAAACACAACTTGATGTTCGTCTAATTCGCTTAGACTACATTTTTTCAAAATTTTGATAACTTGCATATTCCTACTCCTCACGTTGCACTCGTCAATCATTGCGCTCGTGTATTACGTTCTTATTACATAGTTTTGATTTTGGTGTTTATTGTTATTGGGAATTGCTTTGGATCAATTAATTGGGCGGCTATCTTTATTTTCAAATGAAGTGATACTGAAGGCTATTCAGTTGTTTCGCAATGATTCTTTGTGTTGTACTCCTCAAAACAATTTCAAGTAATTTTTGGCCATGCCGTTCCTATTGATAGAACAATCATTTGTTTTATGTTATCGCTTCAATGTAGAGTATGATGTCGGGCAAAACTGCCACTGTGAATAGAGCTGTAACTGCGTCTCTTTCGAAAAAAAAACCGCTCTAATTTTACAGCTTACCTGCACAGTGAGTGTGGCTGACATTGGATTATCGAGCAATCAATTCATTAAATGCTATATTTCGGCGGCGTCACTTATTAATGCAGGTGAAAGTTGTTGAATTGCGGGTGTGAGTCGCAAAATGCGATTGATTTGACAGCTTGTGCCATTTCAGCCTTCACCTTTATTCTCATGCTCGACAATTTTGTCTACAGAGTATCGAATTGGTTTGCCATCGCCTGCGATACCAAACTTAATTTAAATTTTGGACTATCATTTCTTCTAAATACATGAAGCTTGCGTATTTTCAAATTTTACTTCTTAAAATTTGCTGCTATTTTTATTTCTGAGAAATGACGAGGAGTCTAAAGTTAGTGCATTGAAATACTTTTCACTTTCTTGACAAAATTAGTCTCTATAACCAAGTCACCAATTACAGTTAAGTTGTCGAAGGGATGCTACTTCTCTGCATCTGTGTAGCAGGGACAACTTGCATAGAGAAGAAGTACTTTCTTCAAAATGTGAAATTAGAAAACGAGGATTGAATATCCAAACTCTAAATGTCATGAAGCATAGATCACGCAATTATTGCTTTAGTGGTCATTACTGTAACATGTTATATAGAAAGTAATAGGCCTGCCTATGTGTTATTATGGACTAACATACACACATATGCGACATCGTTGCCATAATGGATAATCATTTTATACTTTACAGATTAATTTGTCTTAAATTAAAGATGTGTATGCTTCATTAACAACTTTCAGATAATCGGCAAACTTCAGACCACTGGAAGAGCTGCAAGTACTTTTCAAATATGTCGTTCGATATCGAAAGTATTCCGGAAATGAAAGTCACAGTAGGATGGATCACTCCGTTTAGTTTACAAAGGTCTACGACAATCAATTCGACAGGCAGTCGATTCTCCGCCCTCAATGATAATTGACTTAACAGAAGTATTGATAAAAATCACAGCATCCTTAGATTTATCTATGACACAGCACAAAACAGTGAGGAGAAGTACTTCACATGCTGATCAAGGGATTCAATTTTTCGCGATGATTACGTTCCTGCGTACTAAAAGCCACTATTATGAACAGAGCTAATCATAAAAAGCGGAACACCTAAATTTCGCTAAAGTTCAATCGATTCTCATGTCCTCCAATCGTATCGCACAACAACGTGCCATATATCATTCGTGAGCTTGCATTCTCAGCTTTTAAATGATCCTTGGGCTTGATAGACTTGTATCCGTTATTGTATTTGCTGAGGAGTGCTCAAAATATGAAAATCACTCAATTTTACAAATCGTAATTTTTCAAAATGAAAGCATTTGAGTATGAGAATGAATCAGGCACGAGGAGAACTAGCATTTTCTGAGCTCTCTTTTGACATACTGTTAATCAAAATTGGTGAACTCAACAAAATGAGTGATGTCGTGAAGTTATCACACGATCATGACCTTTTTGGTTGAAAATGTTATGTTCTCACTTTTTCTTCAAAGTGTTCATGTTTGGCATCCTCTGAATCTTTGCGACGTGAGGAGTAGGAATATGCAAGTTATATTCATATAAGTTCACTAGTTCTTTTTCAAACTTTTTCAATATTTTTCTCATTTCCGCAAAAGTACACAAACAATGAAGGTAAACAATTGGCAGCCGGTATGAGAGAACAAAGGCATGCCTTCAGTAATTGTCTTGTTTTGAACCTTCGCTCACCTTGCAATGTGTTTGTTTACTTTTACGGAAATGAGAAAAATATAGAAGAAGTTTGAAGTGATCGAATTGCTATTTTAACAAATATTACCTGTACAGGTTTGACATGACACGGAGGATTTGTAAAATACTATTATTCCTTCCGCATTGCTACCATGATCAGTAAAAAATCGTTGTAAATTTCTCCAAAAGTGTAAAAATTTGCATATCTCACATGTAACAAAATCGAAACTGCATACAGATTGGGAATTTAACTAATGCTACTCTACCTGATACCCTATGCGTTTATGGAAGATGATGAATTCCTCAAGCGCTTCTCTTGTCATTGAAGTTAGAATAGACTATTTGCGTTTGATATGCCTTACTATCTTTAGCCTTCACCTGTTCCTACAACTTTGGAAATTTTGATGCTATCTTTGAGTGAATAACTTGCGCCGTTCTCTCCGTCAGTTCTCACGTTTACATCGTCAGTGCCTCGCAGGATCGTGCTACTGCTGTACTATTGCTTTGATTTTAATTCCCTCTTGATACGCTTTAACCCTAAGTCCATTTCTCGCCCCTCTACTTCTTCAATATCTTTTAGTCAGGAACTTGGCGTCGTGTTGTGGGGCAACAGTTACTACACAATTCTCGCTCAGCAACGCGAAGTGGAGAGGAAAGTTATGAGGCGCTGAGGACACGCTTCCCGGCGGTGAATGTAGTGTGAAATTGTAGTTGGTTACCCGTAACTCTCTGAGCTTCTGTTAGATGTTGGCCCGCGTGGAAGTTTGAACCAATCACAGCCCAGCAGGCATCTCCCGCATGAAAGCGAAGGTGGAGATTCAGTCTCTCCTTGTGCGGTCCCGGCGGGTGACCAGATCATCTACTAGCTCACGTGATGCGTGTCTGTATTTAAAGATTGATACCTGATTGAAATCCGACTTATTGTCTTACCATGTCAACACACGGCCGAAATCCATCTATTCCATCAAACGAACTGCCAGAATTTCGCGTGGAAAACTTCAACAGTCGACGAAGATCAACGATTCACAAGGCTGGGATATTCAGGTAAATGAGGCTTCCGGATCACGTTTTCCAACTTCATCGAGCCCTTGTTCACTAGTCTTTATTCATAGAGTAATAGTCCGGCAGCCAGAGCGAGTTTCTGCAGGGAACGAGACAGAAAATGAGACTTTCATAGAATGATGAATACCCTATACCTACTACGAATATGCACGTCTGCAGAGTTGTGAGTTCCTCTTCTTGTCAGACAGGATCAAAGAAAAACACATGTTAATCCAATGGGACGCAGATTGCAGTTTTAGGTTAAAATGAAATTTTGTATGTTTTCGCTTATTGCGACGAAAATACTAAGTCTAGAGCCGCAATTTTTGACGTGGAATGTCTTCATGTTCATGCAACCCTGTCTATGAAAATAAACACATTCAGATTCGGCAAGCCTCCACATGTCGGCATGCACAAGCATTTTGAGCAATTTTACCCACATTTAGTCAAATTCTCGCACACATTGTCGATCAGAAACATGATAACACATGCACATGATAGGAAATTAGCTTTTGTAGAAAAATGCACGGATTTGACTGATCATGATGGCAATACAGAAGGAATAATAGTATTCTACAAACCCTCCGTGTCATGTCAACCTTTGAGAGCTGTAATATACGTGAAGTTTGCTATTTTACAGATTCGATGGGTTGCTATTACTTAAATGCTCACTGCTCAGCCTAATTAATAGATCTAGTAAATCACAGAATCATGCCGATGAATGAAAACTGAATTAAAAGCTTAAAATTGCAGTCAAGGAGCACCATGGGATCCCAACTTCTCCATGAAGACTTGCATTATAATGTTCATGAAATTTCCATGATAATCAGCTTAATTTCCGCATAGTCAATATACCTGTTTGCAAATGTTCATTCCTTTTGATATCTAATAAGCTTTATACTTTCCAGCAAAAATGGGCTGGAGTGATAGATATTTAATTCCAAGTGAGGGAAGCCCAAAAAACATCGTTGTTGGCTATAGTGCTTTAATAATGAATAATCGTGAATTACTTTATGTTAACGGAATTATTTCTTTATTCAACGTAGCCAAGTGCGTCAAGGTAACAAAGTTAAAAAAATAAGCTAATGACTAGTTAATTTTCAATAGGTTCAAAATATGATTTAAAAGAATTTTTATATCCTAAAATGTCTAAAAATTTAAAAAATACTTACTAGAAGGACAAACAACGCTTCCCCTCATGTGTAATGAATTGGCGAGTAAGTCGTTCTGTTCAAAATTATGTTTATCACTTATATATTGAAAAGATCCTATTTAACAGTCTGCCCATTCAGATGATAAGAGGACAGGTCTGTTTCCAATCAAAATACCAGATCTAGCCAACACAGCGGGACTACGCTATCTAAAATCTACCAGGTGTGTAAGAGAATTAATATTAGTTCCTTAAGCTAAAACGTGAAATAGAATTCTACAAAATATGCATAGAAATTATTTGACTATTTTTAATGAGGTCATCAACAGGAACTTGGTCAGGACGATCGCGTTTCGACCGCTTAATCCTGGACGCTCAAACCCGACCAAGCGCGGTCGTGTACATTTAATATGCACAGCCTCAAAAGTTAAATCTATAATAGAGTCAAAAGATAAGCATCTATCAAAAAATAGAGTCACTATTGACTGAAATGTACCTCAGGCATTTGAAAGAAGGACAGAATCCAGCCAGTAGAGGTCAAGACTTTGATTGATTTTGACTTTCTATGCTGCATGCCAAGTGAGCTGTATTTTGCAATCCGTACAATTTCTTCTGTCAAGAATTGTCATTCGCCTGACGATGACTAGCTGGCTGGTCGAAAGGCCTCGCCTATTAAAGCATTATAGCCAACAACGGTGTCTTTTGGGCTTCCCTCACTTGGAATTAAAGTTTTATACTACTTGTACAGAGGTTCCACGTCGCTAGTATATAAACACAGGAATAATTTGCGAGAGCTTGGCTTCTTAAAAAGTGATCAAATATTTTTTAAACCGCAGGAACGTAATCTCCGCAAAGACTGAATCTTTTGATATAAAAATGTCGGCTATGTATGCTATGTAGTATACTATGTATGCTCACTTGTTCTGTGTTTTTACTCTCCTGTGAAATACAGCATGAACACATCTCGGCAGCACAGTCGTTGAGTGATTACTCGCGGTGTTCTCATTGCTCAAGCGGGCAGTGGAAACCTGAATACCGTAAATCTTCTAACAAAGCCGCTGCGCTGATTTACTATCGTTTTCCTATAAGTGCACGTTTATTAGAGGGAGGAGTTTATAAAAATGTGCGATTTTCAACTTAATCGGTTTTCCAAATTGAATAGGAACACTGCTTGCAGGCATGTTTGACCTTTACAGAAAGGTATCAATAAGAGATGAAAACCCATCACCGATTTATTCATTGCTGAGAAGGCATAACAGTTTCTACTCTGATGAGCGCAGTGAGGTTCTAACTTCTCGGAAGCACCGGTGCAGCAGTTGCATTTTTTGTTTCCAATGTCACCTCCAAGGCGAGGCTCTCAGAAAACTTACGGCATAGTATGTTCTATAATCTGATGTCGATCGTGATGTAAAATTAGATAAATACCATAATCAATAAGCGAATTTATTACAAATTTTCCAACTTAAACTTGGTTCATCAGAGTTGACTTGGGTTGGGACCCAATAGGCCTGAGAAGTTTCCAGTATCAATGCATATCACACAGCAGATTGTTTCGCAATTGCCATTTTAGAAATTTATGGAGCATCGGTTTTTAGCAAGTTTATCAGTCGAAGAGAGTAACAGATCTTAGATGTTCACCCAAAATACTGCAAAAATTTGCCGATCGCCGCAAAATTGAATAGATGAGTTAATGAAGATATATTGCACTCTAGCTGCTAGCCGAATTTGATGTGAATACGACTTTCAGCTTGAACCGTAAAAGCACTAGTATAAGCCGAGTTTAGCCCGAGCTCAAAATACTCCTTGTAACAACAAGGGTGGTCAAAGCGGAAGACCTGATATAATTTCAAGAAATAACGAACTTAACCAAATGAATGATTCATTTCATCAAAATAGACAGTTAAAAAGTAAAGTGGCAGCTTAATTTCATATAGGTTCAGATGCAAAGTTTTGACCGATAGAAAATTGCCTATATTTCCTTGTTATTTAATCGCATGAATTAGATATTTTGCCAACTAAATGCCTACATCAAAGCGCACATATAATCGTCATTTTAATCTGATGCGATATTTTCCCCTCCGATTGAGAATTTGTTGGTTGTTTGCCAATTTTCTACAAAATATTGTTTTATACAGATCCATTTTCCAGCACAGATAAAACACATAAATCCAAAAAAGAAGGAGTATATTATATATTCAATCATCATTTCTTGGCAGGTGTCGGAAATCATTTTCATCGGCATCGATACATCTTTGCCATCTGCTTGGTAGCACAGTGAAAGCGTTGTTGAAAAACGCCCTGTTCTTCGAATCGAACCAACGGTTTACTTCCGTCATGACTTCGTCAGCATCCTGAAGCTCATGCCTATTAATGAATTCTTCATCGGAGAAAACAGATAATAGTAGGATTGGGATAAGTCTGGCGAATGGGAAGGGTACTTATGGGTTATCTCCCCCACTTTAACAAATTTGTCTAAAATCCGTAAAAATGAATCAATCGTCACAAAACTTCAGAGACATGTGCCCAAGCATATTTTCTACCCGCATACCAAAATATATGCGAATCGGACAAGTACTATTTGCATTATAGACGATACCGTGAAGTGTAGGGATCTCAGCAGCTTGATCTGACTTCGCCTGACCTCATCGTCTGAGCAGATAGCACAGGGTCGGCAAAGTCATGCTGCGACAACTCTTGAAGTGATAATGCCCCAGACAGCATCCCTTCCTTTAATGTACCTAAGTTAAAAAAGGTGTGCCAATGTTGGCAAGGTGTGGCCTTGGGAAGATTTCAAATAGCATTGATGACACGAAGAGGGAGAGAGAGAACAATGCACACACGAGTAACAATAATGAATGCGTCGAATAGGCGAAGTCAGATTAAGCTGTTGACACTTCACGTCATCGTCTCTAATGCAAAAAGTGCTTGTCCGATCTGCATAATATTTTGAATGTTGGCGGAAAATATGTTTGACTACGTGTCCTTGAAGTTTTGTGACAGCTGGTTCATTTTTGCGGATTTTAGACAAATTTGAAAACGTGGAGGGGGGATAACCCATAAGTACGCAGGAGGATGGTCCAACACAGAAAGTCCGAGATCAGTAAACTTTTCCTTTGTTTCTGCTGAAGTGTGCGGTCCATCAGTTTTGTAGAAATCAGAAGCCACTAAAATCAGCTCGACGTCTTTCCTTACACACAGCAGCCTTCATTCTTTCAAGTTCCTCACAATAAACAGTGGATGTCACATGTTGACCGACTGTTGAACTGGGGCGCCAGGTTGCTTTGACTCTTAATTTCTTTTCGTTCTCTTTTGCATTTTCCTCATCACATGTGTTTAGGTTCTGCATTTGCCACTTCAGGATTTATGTCTAGAAAGTCTTATTTTAGGAAATTAGTTGTTTGTAAGAAATCCAGTAAGTTGTATAATTTTTGATAATAAAGACATTTGTGTTAAACATTCAACAAAACATGCGCGTAGATACTCTCAAATTATGTTACATTTACATGCTCCTGATGTTGCAATGATTGACTAAGCAGTCAGTTTATTCTAGATTGAATGTCGTCAACGGTCGACATGGGTCTAATATATTTAGCCGGTCAGCCGGCTGCACCCCTGATATGCAGACTGATTTTGTCAAGCAAGTGAAAAATATTTCAATACATTTAACTTTAGAATCATCGACATTTCTCAGAAATAAAAATAACAGCAAATTTTTAAGGAGCAAAATTTGAAAATAGGCATCTAGAAGAAATTATCATCCAAATTTCAAATCAAGTCTGGCATTGTCGCAGATGATATCTAGCCAATTCGATACCCTTTAAACAGAATTGTCGAACATGAGAACTAAACTGAAGGCTGAGATGGCACAAGCTGTCAAATCAGTCGAAAGCATTCATTCCAGAGTGAAGGAGGATCTGCAGATTGAAACAGGAAAACTTCTTGAAGTTATTTCTAAACAAAATGAAAGGATTGAGAGACTGGAATCTGCTCCTCAGAAACATCAAGCTACAATGCTGAAATTTAAGCGTCATAGTACATTGCTAATAATGTTATTGCATCGGGTTTGCCTCAAATAGAACCTTCTCGCTTAGATATTGTTATGTAAGCATCAGGATGCACTAAATTGATGAACAAGGCATGCTTTCATACTGGTCATCTGTCAAGCACCTCAAATGATCTTCATGCAGAGACCGCAAGAAAAAAAGATTAGCTTTCACAGTACTGTTGACAAGGCATTGATCATGAATGGATGTTTTGATGGCCTTGCGTGGAAGTGGCTAATCGAGGAATTCCTATATAAAGCATGATCATGTTTTGAGGATAGGAAAGAGGATTGTCGCCTACTTTCGAAAATTCGGGAAATTCTTGTATGAATCGCGTTGATAGCAAGTCATTTGATTTCGGTTTGAGGCAAGGGTTTTCAATGCTTGATGACTCTGAGACTGACAGAGTAAATCCCAAGTAGCATGTTCCTCGTGCCTATAAATAAAAGTGGAATTCTAGCTTGGCTGACTAAAATCAATCAAATGAAACTTTGTGTGTTTAATGACAGTTTAGTGTGCACTAGCTTAATGCACACTGAGATTCAGACTCTTATTTATATGGGAAATGAGCAAATTGTACGACGTCCTTGAAGTTGCGAATCGCTGAATGCGTTTTTTAATCTCCTCGAAAAACCGATTAACCCTCTTTTACCCGGCCTGTTTTGAACTGTGAAAACCAGGGGATTCAGGATTCAATCGTTTTCAAATTTACTCCATAGCATAGTTGGCGCATCCTCGTTCCAATGGTGACATCATTTTGTACCATCTCGATCATCTTGCTTCTATGAACAGCAGTTAAAAATTTTGAAAACTCGTTTTTTCAAGGAAATGATTTTTAGGTATCTTTTGGCAGATGGCTTTGATAAATGAAATATTTCCGTTATTATTGAAAACGTCTAAAGACAATGCTTGGGGTGCATCAAAATAGTCAAGCCTTGTTGAATACAGCTCAAAAAGAGATTTTTGAAGATACATTTTAAAAGTTATCAATCTCAGTTATACATTGAGCAGAAAAAATTCAGCAACTGCGCATCTGCACACATTATTACATCAGGAATATTGAGAAGCTCTTTATCTTATGCTTGAGATCCACTATTTATAGATTAAAATTGACATTATTACTTATAAATCTCTGTGAGTAGTGTTTATGTGATATTGTTTTTTGTCTATGTATATTATTCATGTAACAATTGAATAGATGCATTCGTGGACGAATGTAAATGTCAATTGTAACTACAATTGTATTTTTTTCAGTGGTACATGTAGCAGTTTAAGTTGATCAAGGTGCTTAGTTTTGAAAAAAATTACGAAATTCTCGATTTTCAAAAAGTGCTTTTAAAAAATTCAAGTACTATTATTTATTATTTTTAATAGTCAAAAAAAGTATTTATATTCTAATAGACCTAATTTGATGAAATTTTGATTGTTTGACAAAAATACGTAGAAACTGCAAGTCACAAAGAACTCGAGTCGTATGCATTAAAGTTTATTTATTGAACGAGACATTTATGTGGCATTTTTGTCCGATCGGACTTCAAGGCACTTTACAATAAAGACATTAATATGTCTGAAACTGTCTACAGTGAAACTGTCAGGAATGGTCAGGATAAGGCTCTTCCAGCAGTTCAGCCTTCAGGCCTCTCTTGAAGGTGATCACTGACGGAACAGCTTATAAGCTTGTTGGTAGGTCATTCCAGGTGCGAACTGCAGCCAGGGAAAACTCTAGCACCAACTGTCAGAATGAGAAGTTGGTCGTTGTATGCAGATCGGAGATGGCAGCGGGAAGGTTTGGAATACACAGGCTGGAGACAGAAAGACATATAACTTGGGACACCACCTGTAAGACATTTGTGAGCAAGGACTGCTAGACGAAATATTATACGGTCTCGTATGGGTAACCACTGTAGAGAGGAGTAGGGAGGTTGCATGGTCACGAGGTTGGGCGTCGAATAAGAGTCGGGAACTGGCGTGGAGAACTGATTGGAGTTTTGGTAAGGTACTGTCAGGAAGACCACAAAAGAGAATGGAGCAATAATCAAGGCGTGAATGGATGAGAGAAATCATGAGAGTTTTCAACACTGAGTGAGGGATGAATCGTCGAATGGAACGGAGTTGTCACACGGCACTAAAAAGTTTTGGGACAATATCAAAAAATGCCTGGAGCACGCCTCGGTCTTTTTATATTCATCTCAATTTCTAGTTTTACCAGTCATTGATTTTCCAGCAACGTAATAGTTGTGCAGATCAGGTTGCGGCAAACTTCTCTTGTCCCTGGAAACTTTCCTAATCTAAAATAACCCTATAATTGCTTGAGCTTTTTCCAACCACAAAACTGAACCTTATAACTGGTACAAGAACAGATGCTACTCACCACACGTACATAATTAATGATATTAACTAAGAACATGCAGAACATCAGTTGATATCTCAAGGTTAGTCACAGAATCGCTCAAATGAAAGATGCATAGAAACTAACAATGCCATGGAAAGTCCGAGAATGGAAATTGCATGAAAATGAAATACGCCACGGAAACTTGGTTGGGGCAAAAAGCAAATTGCGCCAACTAGTTTTCTTGTTTTCTAGTTATCATTCTTTAATATCAAGTCATTCTGTGATCTGGATTATTGCCCTTTGTCTAAAGATCATGTACACAGAAGCAATATTGAATTTTCAAAATTCAGCAGCGACAGGATGACAAAGAAAGACAGCATTTTGCTCTATGCACTCATCATTTTGAAACTTCTGCACAACTTCACAACTACATGAAACTTGACAAATAATTTGACTATGATATAATACATTAAAATTAAATTGATCTACTTACCATGGATTTTTCATTGTGCCATCGTTGTTCATAAGGAAGATATCAGACTTCGTCTACCATTGTCTACTTATATGGAAAGATGATTATTGGCCTAGTATTTTTTTATTTTGTGAATTTCCTTCTTTCGTAGGCCTATCAATCAAATGTCAAAATTTAGTCCTCCGACCTCAAGTCCTCGTAATGACATTTATAATTAAAGAGTCTGTCGCACTATTCCATGCAAAATAAAATGTAACGGACAGAAGACATTGCCATCAGCTGGATACAGTAATTCTTGGTGTTTGTTTTTCTGAATTAATGTTTTTGTCCTTGTTCAGATCCTTGCATTTGTCATAGTTACCAGATAATTGAACGGTTTTGAGTTTTTAGTGTCAATCCACATCCTTCAATTGTCTATTTCTGATATCTGATTTTGTGTCATTCGAGGCTGGAGAAGGAGATTTTCAAGCAATCTTTGTAATCCACTTTGATGAGAACTTGCTTGATGACATAATGTACGTAGAATTGAATTACTTATGAACGTGAGCTAATGTGAAAAGTTGTACGCAACTAGCGCATGATTGCTTCTTTATAGTATTTCACGACTTACATGTAGATATCTGAAATACCCGAACACGTAGGGTGAGGACTATATAAATCAAACGAGTTCGAATGCTATGATGAAGCAATCTCATGCAGGAGTTGTGTAGAGAATTCTATTTCTCGACGTGCTATGATGATCAAGGACAGATTATGAATTATATGTTCATGATTATTTGAATAGAAATTTCACACCTCTCGTTTTCTCAACAACTGGCGGCATGGCAGATAGGTGCCTATTTTTAAAAGAGCAGCACAATTGATGGCCCTGAAAAACAATCAAAGATATTCTGACGTTATTTCTTGGATTAGAAGACGAATATCTTTCGAAATTCTAAGGACATGCACAATTTCCATCCAAGGGTTCAGAGGTAACACCGAAAAATTCAAAGCAACAAAGTTGACTGAAGTCGACTTCAATCTAATCAAGCAACTTTTATACTTACCTTTTCGCAACATTTTGTATGTCTCATATTCCCGACACTGACTGATTTCCAGTAACTTCAATTCTTTATTGCCTTAACTCTAACTTACCTGTTTGTTAAATTGTCATTCAATTCGTTTTTTGCCCTAATAAATTGCCTTTTATATCTTCTATCTTTGTATTTGAATAGAAATTTGGCCTGATCAATAGTGAAAATAACTAATCTAACCCAATTAAGATGAAAATCATGTCGAGTGCTACATCAATCAGCGGACACCAATGCCGTAGTTGGCATTATTGTCCGCTGAATTACATTGAAATTGCATTGTTAAACACTGCATTAATCTCCGGAAGAAGCACTCTGCCAAATCTCCATGGACTTTATGCAATTGTCAGAATTTTAGAGTAAAACATTTCAGATATCCATATGAACAACATTGATTGTCACTTAAAAATCATTGCAAGTAGACATCTCCATGGATTTCATCTACATTGGGTTAGAATACCAATAATATCCACTTCTATCGGACACTGAATGCAAAATTCCTCACACCGCGTCCTCGGAATCTATGCACTTTTGTATTTTAAGAATGGATAATATTCCTATATTCACAGATCTAATCTCCGAACAACAGCACTCACAATTAGCATAGATTCCTCTCCTCCCACTGCATAGGAGTTCGTCAATGCTCCTCCCGCGCGGCCAAGAATCTGCTTTACAGGTCAAGTAAAGAAACAGGATATCTACAGTACACACACGGAGACAAATAAAAATGGTATACTTATGGGTTATCTCCCCTACGTTTTCAAATTTGTCTAAATCCGTAAAAATGAATCAATCGTCACAAAACTCACAGACACGTACTCAAGCATATTTTCTACCCGCATGCCAAAATATATGCGAATCGGATAAGTGCTACTGTATTTGCATTATAGACGATGACGTGAAGTGTAGGGATCTCAGCACTTGATCTGACTTCGCCTGACCTCATCGTCTGAGCAGATAGCACTGGGTCAGCAAAGTCATGCTGCGACAACTCTTGAAGTGATAGTGCCCCAGACAGCATCCCTTCCTTTAATGTACCTAAGTTAAAAAAGGTGTGCCAATGTTGGCAAGGTGTGGCCTTGGGAAGATTTCAAATAGCATTGATGACACGAAGAGGGAGAGAGAGAACAATGCACACACGAGTAACAGTAATGAATGCGTCGAATAGGCGAAGTCAGATCAAGCTGCTGACACTTCACGTCATCGTCTCTAATGCAAAAACTACTTGTCCGATTTGCACAATATTTTGAATGTTGGTGGAAAATATGCTTGAGTACGTGTCTCTGAAGTAAGTGTATTGAATACATGTCTTTGCATCAAGTTGTCATTAACTTGATTTCATTGACAGTTGACAGTGTCTCTCTGGTTTCAGACGCACTGGACCTACGGCAAGATTCCTGGAAGATTTGGGCAGTCAAAGAGGTGGTCATGCGTTGAACATCCAATACGAGAACACTTACAAATGTGATCCAGATTTCGGCACCAAGTTTAGTAAACGTAAAGTTGAAGAGGTTGTGAAAGATATCTTAAGAAATGAACTGAACAATTACGAGTACGACTCAGAAACAGTTGGCTCCAAAGTGACCGACCTGACAAAATGTGTTATGGAGGAAGTGAAAGCGTTAGGGTTTCATCGCTACAAAATTGTAGTTTATGTTGTCCTAACCCAAAAAGGTGATAATCAGCCGGGACTTAGTGAAGCCAGTCGTTGTATCTGGAATGTTGCTCATGACACCTGGATGGCTTTGACTTACGATTCTCCGCGTGTGGCCGCAGTCATGACGATATACGGCGTGTACTTTGAATGATGCATTCTCAAAGCCCATCCATGTAAATACTCGCACTTGTACAGTACTGGCCATAAGTTTAGAGACATCTGTGGAATTTTCCCAAAAATTTTATTTTCAATATTTAAAAGTACAAATTTCCAAAAATAATCGATTTATTTCCATGAAAAGTAAATCTAGAGTGTCACTAGAAGGCTAAAGTACACTGTGAGCTCAAAATTTTGAATGACTTCCTTGATTTCGAATAACTTGTGTTATTCTGTTGGGCATTGAATCAACTAACTTTTGGCACAGGTCACTGTCAATCTCTCGGCACCACACATGCATGATTGCGTCCTTCAACTCTTTGATGTTCTGTGGACTCTTAGCAGCAACCTTCTTTTTCATAATAGTCCACAAAATCTCGATTGGGTTTCAAGTCAGGCGAATTGCCTGGCCAATCGAGAACTTGGATTTGCTTGTCCTGAAGCCACTTTGTGACACCCTTGGATTTGTGGCAAGGTGCCGAGTCATGCATAAAGGCCGTGCATTGATGGACGCTCATGAAGTCCAGAAGATTTTCTAACACCTTTTGATAACGTGAACCAGGAAGTACAATCCTCCACGGCCGCGGGACGAGAAGCTGGCCCATACCATCACCGAAGGTGGGTGCTTTATTGTTGGTTGACAGTAGCGAGGGTCGGTGCTTGAGGGTCCAAGTGGACGTCGAATAAAAAAAAATGTAACAACGGAATTGCAGGAGGTTGCTCTCATCCGAGAACATCACTTTCCTCCATTGCTCAACAGACCAGCTTCTATGCAGTTTGCACCATGCCAGTCGTCTGGATCGCATTGTCTTTGAGAGTTATGGGCGTTTCCGAGCCTTTCTTGTTCGAAGATTGCAGTCTTGTGCGAGTCGACGACGTATTGTGCGCAAGGAAATGTCTTTCAAAAAGGAATTTGTGCGACGGAAATCAGTTGAAGTAATGGCAGGATCTTTCATCACAATCCTTTTTACCAAGGCGCTGTCTGATTTAGACACTTTCCTGGGTCTTCCTGATCTTTTGCGAATTTCACACGAGCCTGTAGATTTGAAACGTGGAATTTTACCGATTGCAGATGGTGAGCACATAAGGCGTAGAGAAATTTTCCTCAAAGAATATCCTTCCTCGCTCAAAATCCTTTCTTGAGCACGAATATCAGACGGTATTTCTCGTTTACGACCCATAGTAGCGCAGAAATGAACAGAATATGCACATTTCTACTAACAAAGCGATATATTCAAAAATTCAAATGATGGATATCTATTTACAATGCAGAGCAACATAGCATGACATAGTGACGTAGAACATCATTCAGTTGTGCTTCTAACTATGATGATTTGAATGATTGCAGCATAGAAATCGATGTTACCCTTGAGAATATGAGAAATTTGCAAGTCCTACAACAACTTCGGGACAAGCAAATCCAAGTTCTCGATTGGCCAGGCAATTCGCCTGACTTGAACCCAATCGAGATTTTGTGGACTATTAAAATTGCTATTAATATATTAAGGTTGCTGCTAAGAGTCCACAGAACATCAAAGAGTTGAAGGACGCAATCATGCATGTGTGGTGCCGAGAGATTGACAGTGACCTGTGCCAAAAGTTAGTTGATTCAATGCCCAACAGAATAACACAAGTTATTCGAAATCAAGGAAGTCATTCAAAATATTGAGCTCACAGTGTACTTTAGCCTTCTAGTGACACTCTAGATTTACTTTTCATGGAAATAAATCGATTATTTTTGGAAATTTGTACTTTTAGATATTGAAAATAAAATTTTTGGGAAAATTCCACAGATGTCTCTAAACTTATGGCCAGTACTGTATATTCATAATTCTCATTAGAAGCTCCTATTTTTAAAACCAAATCACTTTCTGATTATGTAAATGCACAGCAGTCAGCAGATTTTCACTTTGGAAATGAAATACAAACAATATTGAACGAGTGTTTTTCCATTTCGTAAATGTCACTCGAAGTTGAAATCAAACTTCATGATGTGACGTCGAACACCAATAGCTTGTCTAATTACTTTCTACCGCCAGCTGGCAAGAAGGCTCTTAAAATTGATACTTAAATGTAGAATAGAATAGAATAGAAGTGTTTTATTCAAAAATGAAAATCATAGTTTACACAAATCGTTGTGCTAGTCATATTTGTCACAAATTGTGTCTAATCCTAAGATAAATTGGCTATACAGATAAACTAATGAATCCATAAAAACATCTTCTTGCCGAGTTGTAAACGACCAGTAAATGCCTGCAGAAATAATTCCTGAGAGGAGGAAGACAGAGCACCAGATAAACTAAATGCCAAGAACTTTGGAAACACTTAATCATTCACGGTTGCATTGTTATCATACCGGGTGTCCCAAAAAATGACGAGAACTGGACGCTTATAACTTCGTCAATTTCCATTCGATTGAGCTGACTTTTTGAATACAAATGTAAATATCCATAACTTTTTGTCTGTAAAGTACCGGTATGAAGCTTGAATATTGAGTACTCATAGAGATCTCTAGGCGATATGCCACGCGTAATTACGGAGCACCCTAAACATCCGTGGTTAAAGACACTATATTCTTCTACGCGCTGCACTAAGAGTCAGAAATCACTTGATCTGATGCTGTTAAAACATGGGTAATGTTTATGAATACGCGCTGGCGAGCGTTTATAGTTTGCGCGTCGTCTACGGTTGTCTGCGTTGCTGGTTGAACCACGGATGAACCGCTAAGCATGTTCTGTCTTCCCTGAGCATGAAATTGAGGTCCTATCACATTGTTTAGCCTCTGCTATGCAGACACGAGACGCAGTCTATATAACAGGACTGCCGACAGATGCTGCGGCAATGTCACGCATAGCCACGGATGTTTAGGGTCATGTGTAAATACGCGTAGTTTACGCGTGATTGAGCGTGGCATGTCACCCAGTGGACAAACGGGTATAAGCTTGAATCTTGTGTATTTCCAATGGTAGAATTCGAGATATTGGATATAATGATAATAGATTTCCATCCATCAATCTTGACCATAGCACGTTTTTCCATCATGATTCAGAAATCATAGTGCATTTTATGTTAAAGATTGATTGCACGACAAGAAAAAATTTGATGGACTACAAAGCAAGGAAACATTAATAAGTTTGCTGGTCTACTTTAAAAATGAAATTTAAAAAAACGTCAAACTTTGTCATAGCTATGACAGGGAGTCAGAAAGTCTGAATCATGAGTAAGCTCAAGCTGTCGACCATCTTCACAATGCATTTTTGCAATCTGTAAGAGTACAACATTTTGATAAAATATTGCAATAAAAGGGGTGTAGGAAGTTATAAGTTACCTGGGATAAAATGTCTCAACAGCGTCACGTACGCAGCTCATGCAGCCTTGCCGTACATACGTGAATGCCTCCGGAATCCGAACAGTCAAATCGGCTAATTCTCGAACAGGCCCAAGTTGATATCGGAATACTCTATCTCTTGAAAGTCCCCATAGAAAGTAATCGCATGGATTGAAATCGGGTGATCTTGGAGGCCATTCAATATCAAAATGACGTCCAACAATCTGTGAGTCAAATAAATCCTGTAGAAGCTCACGTGTACTGGATGCAGTGTGAGCCGAGGCTCCGTATTGCATAAACCAAATATTTGGGCTTGCACCAAGAGCATCATCCAATCAGGAATGAAAAATTCTTGCAGCATAATCCATGCCACATTGTCTTATGGAATACGGAATGTTTTGTTCCTGTTTTTGAACATTGTTGCCCAAAATTAAGAAAACGTCACCAATGACAGCGGATGGACGACGACCAGAATTTCCTTTGTTGCATCTTTGGAGAGTCCCGATCGCCATAAATTTTTTACTTGTGAGTCTTATGTCACATTCACTTGCCCTTGGACAATGCATGATTTTGTTTGACCAATTTGCATCAATCGCGCGAGCTGCCTTCATTGCACACCTGCTGCACGCAAAATGAAATTCAACCTCCAAAATCTTCTGCACTGTTGTGAACTTCATCTTGCCTTGGATTTACTAAAAAAAAGCAAGATCTTTGACGATCATTTTCATCTAGGCTTAATCAAGTATTCATATCAAACCAATCTTTCAGGTGCCATGTTGCTGGAAAAACGTGCTATGGTCAAGATTGATGGATGGAAATCGAATATTATATCCGATATCTTGAATTCTACCATTGGAAATGCAATAAGATTCAAGCTTATACCCGCTTGTCTCTACGAGTACTCAATATTCAAGCTTCATACTTTACAGCCAAAAAGTTATGGGTATTTTACATTTGTATGCAAAAAGTCAGCTCAATCGAATGGAAATTGACGAAGCTATAGGCCTAAGTGTTTAGTTTTCGTCACTTTTTTTGGGACACCCGGTAGTCTATATGGAATTCACTGGAAGCAGAAGCACTATAAAGCTTCCTTCCAGTGGAAATCAATCGCTTCCGCTTTGAATGTAGCAATATGTACACAGAATTAGATTGGTCTGCGCGCGCGGCTTCGGTTTTCTTATTGTTTGCCATTTCCAATAGTAAGCGATATACGAATTATCCACTCGAGAAGGAGCAAGGTGTATAATTCTGCGATGTGCCATTTCGATGTAAATGTTAGGCACTATCCTTCCATTCCATACCTTTTCAACATTAAATTAAGAATTATTTTGGCGAAGTGAATTTCTCGCTTTTTGTCAGAATCATAGCAGCAATGACTTCTCTCGCCCAAAAATGAAAAAGGATGTCGGTTCCACATTGATTATGAACGTCTTCTAATTGCTGACCTGATACTTGTTTAGCAATATGCGGGATTTCTTTCCTGTCGTCAACAATTGCTCAATTTTCGTCCACTTGGATGCCATACGAAAAAAACCAGCAATTACGACTATCAGATACATTACGACCAGTGCATTAGAACGTGGCAATGTTTTCAGTTCACTCAGCTCCTGATCATTCATTTGACGTCTTTCTTCGTTCACTCAGCTCGCCGTTTACCTTCATCTTGAGATAGGCAGTTCAGTCACTGAAAAAGTCAGTTCGTTCAGCTCTTGTACGCTCACTTTGCAAAAGGATCAGTGTATCTCGAATTCTACACTGATGCGGTGCTTATACTTGTCATCAGTACAAAAAATATTCATTAAAAAGTGAATAGGGGAGGGCCTACTTCAGGTTATCAATTATTACCGTAAATTACACTGCTTTCATCATTTTGACGATTTCAAAGCAATTTGTTTCGTTTTTACTTAACTATTCATACTTGCATTTATATATGAAATGGCTGATGGCGGGAGGACCACAGTGGTTTAATTTCCGTTCACTTTCCCGAGTAATTTAATGGCAGCAAGAGTGAACAACATACACACAACCGACATGTCGGGTTCAGAACCGTCCTCCAGGCAGCAATAAAGTGACAGTGTCTAAACTGGCTCGCTAGATGCGCAGTATAGCTCCGGTGTTACTCTTCTTGCTTTTCCCTGCTCTCAGTTAGTCCAAGCAATCTACAGCGAATTACACTTCAGCCAACCCCAAATTGCAATAGTTTCAAGAGTGAGTTCATCTTGTAGAGAATAAATCACTTATCAACATGTTGAAAATCTAGGGAAATCTAGTCAGTGGAACACTATGAACTTTCCACTTCGTCTTTTCGAAGTATGAAATCACGTTTACTCCAATTCCAATGAAATCGCAGACACAGATCACAACAGCCAATCAAAATGAAGCGTTGCAGCTTTGTCTCTTTTACTGCATTTACCGTCCACGTGGCTCTCACTTTTGAATTTCGAATCTCTAGATGAAAAGTAGGCTTACGCATGTCATAATCCTGTTTTTCTGCTTCAGTTTAGCTGCGGAAACAGTAATTTGATTTAATTAATACAATCATTCGCGAGCTATCGCCGGCGGTGAATTTCGCAAGCGAACATACTGAAAAATATTATTTAACTATGACACCATGGAGTTGATAATCTACCAGCTTTTCGCAAGATACGCTCCCACAGGGAAGGTAGACCTACCTATGCTAGGTAGGCTTGAAGTACAGCCACTGAATAATTTAACTTATTAATTATAGTGTAAGTCTAGGCCTACTACACATCTTTCGATGAAAGCGGTCAGTTTAGTGTATGAGCGTGATTCTTACCATTCACCAGCGTTCAAATCATCACCTTTCCCACTTTAAAGTATGTGTGGAAAACGATGTGATAAGAGAATATAGCAAACTGCGAGCATCTGAGGCGAAGATCAATGGAGAAGAAATATAAAAAACAAAGTGATGAATAATTGGAAAAATCTTTACTAGCATATTTCTGAATGTAGCTACATGAGAAGATAAAAGCTTAGTTCAGAGAAGTTTTTGTTAAGATCATCGTTTCATTAGCCGAAAAAGCTCAATGCCACGATAGTGAGCAAAATACCGGACATTCGCTGGAGAAACTATGGAAGTTTGAAGTTGTAATTTTAGGCATTTCAATTACGCTGACAAGGGAGTTGGGATATCAAATAGACGTCAAAGAAATTTTGAATAAATGATATAAAACATCATCAAAGAGTATTAGAAAGAATCATAATGGTGTCAAGAGCTGAATTACGTCCTCAATGGAAAGATATGTACAGGCATTATTCTACAACTTGCCTATCTATGAATTCAGAGGTTTCTTTCATTGTGATTGATGTGATCAATGTTACTCGAAAGAGAAATTCTGCATACATCAAATAACTTCATTAAGCTTGACCTACTACTGTTTCATAAAGATAGTAGTGTCCATTCATATGATTTTATTGCTTGGAGTTAGATTAATTCATAACAACAACAACTCACTCCGTTAAGCTGCAATTATTTGATATCACAGAATTAAAAATTTTGTTGATCTGCTTTGGTTTACTAGTGTGATCTATTCGAAATTGACGGCACATCTCGGAACTTAGTAAGTTGACAAAAAGGAATTCCTAATACCTTACAGAGACAGGAAAAAAGTCGTACGTCGCTTGAGGATTACTGTGAAATCCAGCCAAGGTGCTTTGATTGCCACAATTCCTTCAGATTCGAAGAATTCAGATCATTCCGCACAAGTTTTCTCCATAATGTTGGCCCTTCCGATCATTATTAAAACATTAGCAGGAGTACGAAAATTAGTTCACAAAATGATTTCACTTTCCTAATTTACAACAATGACAAATTTGAATTATTTCATAGTATTTGCTACAACATTTCTTGGAAAATTAATATTTTTAGCTTAAACTTTCGTTAAAATATTAGCCTTTTAACTTATCACATGAAGTATGCAATGCATTTTTATATGAGGCTAACAATTAGTTACTAGGCTACAATGTCCATTACTTCGTCGGTTGGCGATAAATCAGCTCAGATGAGTAAATATATATCTATCAATTAGTCATAGAAATTTATTCGCCACCTGCAGTTTTGATTATAGACACATTTGCAAAAATATATAGGCGCGACCTATGCATTTTGCGATGGTTTTATCACGAAAATGAGTAAAACATAAATTAAACCACAAAATCGCTAATTCACCAGATAATCTTTTGACAGCAAGCGACGTTCCCACAGGATCTTCGCACCATTAATGTCAGTCAATGCACGTCACATATCATATTTTTTTGCGTTTCCTTTGGCAGCGGATCTTGATAACTGTCATCAGTGAATAGACGGTACTTCTATTCTCTCCCCCCACATTTCTGCTGTTGACACCCGGAAGTGTTGCATCGTTAACGATCTTCACTTGCTCCTACGGGCAGTCTCACTAACGTCACATAGCGTTGAGTGTGTGAAACTACTCTTATCTGACACAGCCTCAGAATTAGACAACTACTCGTCATTTGTCTGTAGACAGCAATCACACGAAGTTCATGATCACAGCTGTACCTTGTATTCTAACTGAGCATCCATGGGACCAATCCTTCATCCCAGGGTTCAAGTAAGACTTCTCAGTCATGCAGTAGTGTCACTCATTGACAGATGAAGTCTATTCTAAACCCAATGTGACTAACTTCGGCGAAATTTGATGATTTTGGAAAGCTTGAAAAATGTGGGGGGAAGAATAGAAGTACCGAATAGACTTTACTCGTCAAGGTTCATTCAACAATCAAGTTTGCGGCATAGATACGGAATATAAGACAAAAACTGAATGGGAGAAGCAATTCAAAAGAGCCTTCGTTACACTTTTTAATGTTAATTTACTCGGAATGTGATAGAAGTGATCATTCAGACGTTCACGAGTCTCTCATGAGAAATAACTACGTCTGAGGATAGAGGGTCACATGCTTCATGTTTTGCAGCATGGAGGACCGTAAGAGTATGAAGTTAAGTTGTTGCATAAGTTATATATTGATATTGTCAAGTTAATAAGTCTGAAGTATTAATTGTGTTCCAAAACGTCTCAGGAATCAATGCTCTGTAACTTTGTGCCGTTCACTCAAAAGGAAAAACACGTTCTTCCCTTTCGTTACTTCTATGAAAAACGCTGAATTAAACGCACATCAGGTATAGATTGTACAGTATGTCAGTACTTTGTTGAGTGTTTCACCTCATTTTTATTTATCATGTACTGATTCGAATGCATATGCATTCTTTATCTTTGTAATGATTTTCATTTCCTTAAATATATATACGCTTATCATCATTACATTCTAATGTCTCAAAGTATTCAATGAAGTATGATGCAATACTATCCGAAATTGTGTTTACTGGACATTGGTCAAAATGTGAAAATTGCTCAATTTACAAACCGCAATTTTTCAATAAGAAAACATGTGATTATGATAATTACGAGTATTCAGGTACGTGGGAAACGTGCATTTTCTGAGCTTTCTTTTGACATGGATCGGAAGTAGAAATATTTGTTTACAAGGGCTAGAGAAATAGAGGCCCAGCTGTGAGACGAGTTTCGGTCGTTAATTATCGTGGCAACAAATTAGCACTACTTCAATAGGACGATATTGCTATTTTGTTGGCAGCGCGTTATGTCAAGTTTCAATCTAATAAAAAATTGAAAAAGACAGCGGTAATTGCAGTACTATCAATCCAAGTGCACTGTAATACCAGAGCTACTTACGATATCGATGTACAAAAGGAGAATATCAAAATGTACGAAAGCACTATTGTTCGTGTTGATACACTGCGATAGCAATCGGCTTTCCTATTTGCTTATCTTTATCATCTAATAGAAAAGCCAATCGCTGTCTAGTGAGCACAATAACAGATCCAAGTTTATAATTGCTCATTTGAAACCTGTGAATAGACGCTCTCGAATGATGGATGTCTGATACGTTGTTGTGCAACACGATCAAAAGGGATGAGAATCGATTGAATTTCGGCATAATTTAGAAGGTCCGTTTATCAGCTCTGTAGAACACAGAATTAGATTCATCTGCGCGCTTCGGTTTCCTAGAAAGGAAGAATTGTATCTACCCATAATATCGAAATGGCACATCACAGAATTAGACAACTTGCTCCTTCTCGAATGGATAATTCTTGTATCGCTTGCTATTCGAAATGGCAAACAATAAGCTGTCAGCAGAGGACACCAGATCCAGTGAGAAATGTGTGCGTGTGGTAATATCACTTCGCACACACCAAAACACACATCGTGGCTAACATTCGATTCAGTGTATGCACTATGCAGTAAGGAATGCCGAGGAGAAGATGTGAAAGCATCAAGTGAACTAATTTTCGTACGTCTGCTATTTTCTTTAATAATGATCGGAAGGGCCAACATGATGGAGAAAACTTGTGCGCAATGATCTGAATTCTTCGAATCTGAAGGAATTGTGGCAATCGAAGCACTTTGCTGGAATTCACAGCAATCCGCAAGCGACGCACGACTTTTTTCCTATCTCTGTAAGGTATTAGGAATTCCTTTTTGCCCACTTAATAAGTTCCTCGATGTGCCGTCGATTTCGCATTAATCACACTTCTAGCAAACCGAAGAAGATAAACAAAATATTTAATTCTGTGCTGTAGAAGCTCCAATTCAATAGAAGCAATTATTCTCAGCGTCAAATACAGTTTATACTCGTAACAACAGTTGACACCATTAAACATTATTTGAGCTTAAAAATATACTAATTTTGTTTGGTGCATAGGTATGGCTCATTGTCCTACAAAATCATCATCCAAAAGCGAAGTATGTTAGTGTCCTAATCACAAGTCTGTTTTAAGCGTCGAAAGTTGGATTGAACGAAATTCTTTAGATTACACAATCATCAATGAACGTTAAGTCATTAACATACTTAGTGTAGAGTGAAATTCCTCTGAATTTCAGATCTGTAATTACCAAGCGATGCGAGAATAGTGAAGTGCTGATGTGAAAGAAGATTGTTATTCTCACAGCTTCTCATTCACATGGGATCAAACTTGATGTTTCATTTTACATTGCACAGCGACAATAACGATATTACTGCCAAGTGTAAAGTTGAACAGAGGAATGTTATAATAGATAGCCTTCTAATTGAATCGAATTTTTTATCGCTGGCAACTGTAATATCGTTGCTTAAGTTGATTTCATTTGATGACTTTGAATGGTGACACAGAAACATGAAGTACAGTGATGTAATGTAGTTAACATTCAGAGCACCGTTCCGATTGAAGTAAACAAAGACTTTGGGCAGCTCTGTCAGCTGAGCAAGGGATTATCAATGATTGTTTCTTTCAATCAATTAATTGATATCACCGTTTACTTTGCGCCCATCTGTACAATATTGAAACAAAAACAAATTTCATTTTTCATGGTCACGCCCACAGAATTAGACAGGTCGTCTCTTCTTCCGTTTGATTAGAAGGGAAACATTGGAACATGTAACGTAAATGAAATGGCACAATCTGCTGACTAAATACCACAACAATCGAACAATGAGCAGCCAGTTCAACATTAAACACGCCAAATTGTGCAAAGTTTCAGTGACTGTTCTCGACCGGATCACTCAGAAAAGAGACACAGACGATGTCAAGTTCTACAGAGAAGTTTGTGAACGTTTTTCATGAGAATGCTAACTTTTTTAAAAATGATCGGAGGACCTAACATTATCAAGAAAACTTTTGCGCAATGATCTGAATTCTTCGAATCTGAAGGAGTCGTGGCGATCGGAGCATTTTGAAGGAATTCAGAGCAATCCGCAAGCGACGCACGACTATTTTTCCTATCTCTATAAGGTATTAAAAATTTCTTTCTGCCCACTTATTATGTTCCTGCATGTGCCATCTGTTTGAATCAGCTTGGACTTCTAGCAAAGTGACACGATTTAACAATCTAGTTCTGTGGTCACGCCGCTTCTCTTGGTGAATTCACATGCAGAATGAAATTGCATCGGACATTTGGACAGAATGCGAACATGACTTTGACTCACAAAGGCACAGAGATATTGACACTGGCAGATGACAGCAACAATGAAACACTTTACCAATCAAAATGAAGCAGAACCAAGCGGGACGGATCAAAAGATGGAAGCAATAATGAATACATGAATCACAATTAGTAGAGTTAAAAAAAGTAACAAGTTACTAAGAGTCTCAAATTGAAAAGATATTCTTTCTGCACACACAAAGGTGGCTTCAACACTTTTATACAAACACTTTCTAAAGATGGCAGTGAAAATTTAAACCTATAGTACGTTTTAAAATGGAAAATTTGAATGTCTCGTCACACAAAACTTGAGAGCGCTTGTCGCAAGTAATCAATCAAGTGTCTGGTAGTGGCGGATGACGGAGCATTCGTAGACCTAGGGCGTTTATCTTTTCCTTGACGGAGCTATTTTGGAAGGTGCTCAGCTATTCAAGCTCCCAACTGTCTAACCGTCCTACTGCCATAACGTGTTCCACGCGGGCAGTCAAAAGAATAGCAATGTGTGAGAATCAGCAGGTGGGATGACATACATGAGGGCAACGGGCGCCATACACCTAGTCATGAACACAGGAAAAGGATTAAGATAATAAAACCGACATCGTATAAGATCACAAACTTCACGCTCTATGCGTTCACTTTCTAGGCCATAGTATGGTAAATGAAAAAATAATGGCTGTTTTGGTACTTAGGCAGCGTCAATTACAACTTTGCTAGGATCAAACATGTGTTTGTTGACAAACCCTTAATGGTAGCCATTACGACACAATAAACATTTGACAAATTATAATTCTTTCTCTAGCAAGCTTGGTGAACATAATCTGTGCACGAACAGACAAAGTTCTCACTAAATTCATTTTATAGCGCTCTATGGCAAAACGAACTATAGGTAATGTATAAACAAGTGAAGGTATTCTTTCTATATACAGATGTCAATAATCGACCATATACAATGAAAGGTTAATGACAATAATCTGTACGCACTCGCACTTATTGTGCTGCAGTCTTGTTCACTCTGCTATAAACTGGTACTGGTCTACAGACTACGCATCTGTATCATCCGTGACCATAGAAATCGACAACAATAAAACCTATAGAACGGAGGTTAAGCTTCATGCAATACACAATAGTGGCACATAAATCGCACGCATTTTCACTTAGATACACTTGTCAACGGCTGTATCATTTGGTTAGAATCAGTCACATGTGCGAATCAAAGCTTTTCATTGGTCATACATGCCCCAACTTAGTTCCCCCGGATGTGCCGCCACCTTGAGTCAGTTTCCATTCTAGTCAATTTCAGTTAAATTATCTACAGATTGTTTCATAAAAAATGGATCACCCTTAAACATCGCCTTAACTTCAACTTTGTCTAACTCCACCAAACTTGAACGAATTTCTCTGAAATTTGGAAGATATGTCAGTTGTGCTTACTAATATCATTGTTGGAAATTTCAAGCATGAATATTGAGTTGTTTTCCTATTATAGATAAAAAAGTAGTAGACAATTTGATCTTCATTTAGCAATGTTACACAAAATCATACCTCACTCTTATAAAATTATATTGGTCGATTGAGATTATGGATAAAATCTGATCAGGAAATTCCGAGACATTTGCATCGTCCCCGGGTACAAGGTGGTGCAACTCTACTGATTTGGGCTGGCATTTGGACCAATGGCCGCTCTGAACTTCACATACAGCAAGGAACCATGAATTCTGAACGCTATGTGAATGTTTTACGAATGAACATTGGCCAAGTGACAGATCAACTTGGTGATCCATCGACTTGGTTATTTATGGATGATAATGCTACGTGTCACAGGAGTAGTAGAGTCAACTTATGCAAGTCTCAATTAGGGCTTAGGACATTATCTTGGCCAACTCGTTCTCCTGATCTGAATCCCATAGAAAATATATGGAGTATTCTAAAACTTAACGTTCGTCGTTCACTGCTACCTACAGATGGCGTATCACAACTTACGTCACTGTTAAAAAGAGAGTGGAGAAAGTTAGATCAGCCAAAAATCAACGATATCATCGAATCAATGCCTAGACGAATTGGTAATGTCATTGACAATAAGGGTAGGGTCACAAAATATTAGCTTCTTAAGAACCGTTACTGTATCATAGCTTATCAGATTATATAAGGACAGTTAAATATATTAGGGACATGAAATAACATGAAAAATGCTTTCTGTATCATACTTATGTTTTATTTAGTCAAATTTTAGGATGATCCACTTTTTACGAAACGGACTGTATTTCTATGTCCGTGACAGAGCTCATTTAAGTTGCAATATACATAATTCCTCACGAGCCACATGAAATGTGAAACTCTTGGTCTCTCAAAACATATCGACTACAAACTAAGCTTTTTCGAGAATCAAATTTGATGGCATTTTTCAAGATGCGAACTTTCAAGTTGATCGAGCAAATACTTAACTTCACATCTATTTCTCTGTATTATATCAAGACAGCTACATGGTTTATGTAACAAATAGAAAATGTGTTGCTATAGTTCAACCAACGTTTATTCATCAGAGTTGCGTTGAAACTGCTTCAAATGTCTAATCAAAATGAAAGCGATGTTCATTTTAAACTAGTAACTCGCTCAGACACCCAGCGTCTGGCTTAAGGAAGGATGCAGTGTCCCACTTTGATTATGAACTCTACATAGATACATTTGTAGATGTTTCTATTCATTATGCGTGTAGAGTTAATGAGACCGTCGGTTTTTTCAGCTGGTTTAATGCTATCTCGTACTCCATGTTTATTACGAATGAAATCTTTTAGTTCCTTAAACTATTTTTATTTTTGCATATCCTTCTGCAAATTACAAAATCACTTAAAATGTGAGTTCGTTGGTCCTAGGCTATGCAAGTTTCAGCCAATTCCGAATTAGCCGGCATTGTGACCTTGTGGTAGAGCATTTGCTCTGCGTCCGGGAGACCTTGGTTCACACCGTGTGAGAGTCAATCCTGAAACATCCAGGCCTGCTTTGCATGGCCGTACTTGAAAGCATCGAATTTTTGGCTGTCAAGCCCTTTAAAGAAGTCCAACCAGCACGCTTGGAATAATTGCAGTTGGTTTTCGGTTGACGATAAAGCACCACTATCAGAATCAGTGTAAATTCTATATTGGACTTCATCAACTTTAATGTTGATAGCCTCAAATCTGTCTGTTGTAAGTTTTGTGTTAGGAAAGTTTTGCATTTGGTAGTCGATTTATAGACGTCATTCTGATCATTCATTTACTACAGCAGCGGGGCTGTGGCCTTGTGGTAGAGTGTTCGCTCTGCGTCCGGGAGACCTTGGTTCAAACCTTGGTCGGGTCAAACTTAAGGTCGGGTCTTTTAAAATAGGTACACTCTGCATTCTTGCTAAACACTCAGCACAGACAGAATGAGAGTGAACAAATAACAACTCGGCCACATGGAAGAAATGCTCCTTGCCTAATGTGCTTCCGATTATAAATAAACAAGGTTCATTTAGCCTATTTTTATGAGACGACTTTGATGTCGATATCATCGATCACTTCAGCAACCCCATTCACTAGCAACCCCACTAGGGTTGCTGAAGCGAATTACACGAGGATCCACTGTCAATCCATGAACAGGAAACAAGAATTGATGAGAATTCACTATTGATATTGAAACCATCGCTTGCCAATGCCAGTTTGCTCATGAATAAGTCCGCGTCGGACGCAACATTTTTACTTGTCTTCTTATAAAATAATAACATCACCATAACAGTGAGTGTCTTCTCGAAAGGAAAATGGCTACAAACAAATTTAATGACCATGAAGGTCCACAAGCACCCACTACAAACCTCCTATCTGAGTGACCGCCAAAACAGTGATGCGGTGTCGGAAGAAATTTCCGCTTAAAAGAAGTATCGATGCGGCCCACTGCAGTGAAAGATTAGAAGAAATTACAGCTATCTGGTAAAATTATATTTTGATAGAGATAACAGGTGTGCAAATTTCTAGGTCACTAATTAGTATACGATGGAATTAGAAGAGTCTACGTCCAGTAGATGGTCGGCTCGAATTCGATTGATAAGGTCTGGAGTTGCTTTGTGGTCTCATTTGCATCAGCAATTTCTGGGCTTCACTTTGTCTCTCCTTGATTGTTAAAAGTGAGGTTCCTCTGTTCGATGTCCGAGAATCGTTTGTAACTTCAGAAGGACGTCCTGACCTCTGATTGGAAGATTTCTTTGCTTTCACATTATCTTCCCTTTTCGTTGGACAGATTTTTTCCTTGTGAAAATGTTGATCCTGCGGATTTCGCACTTCCCGAACGGAATGATGATGACAATTAAAATGGTGATCATGATCTTCGCAGTTGAAATTGAGTTCACGGAGACAAGTTCCAATTTGTTCCGCATCATTGTGGCCATCTTCATCGGCGACTATGCCTCGGTGACTGTTTGGAAGCTTCACTTTTACCACAGGCGCTTCATGTACTGACGCTGAGTCGCCGAAGTCGAGCAAAGCCTGACTAAACGCGCTGACATCTCCGTGAGTTTTGCCGATGGACTTCAGAGTTGAACCTCGGCGAGGCTCTCGCTGCCTTATTGTTGGCAAGTCCTCCTGTGCTATCTGATCGTCAGCAAGCATGTCTGTGGAGGGCGTTGCAGTCACGACTTAAAGATTCAGTCAGGCGGTTCGCGGTTGGCTGGCTGCAGATACAATGGTTTGAATGTTGTAGATTATGCAAGTCGAGAAGAATTAATCTTTTCATGACTTCTGTAACTCTGACCGATATTTTCTGATCACAGATACACTAACACGTGAAGTTAAGTATTTCATCCTCCTATGATTAATATACATGAAAGTTGCTTACATCAATCATCATGAAGTTGTTGTTGTAGACGAAGCTACAATGCATGTACCGGTAGTCGAAGGTACTTTCTATCGGCAAGAAAATTCCATGTATTTTGATTATTTGCTGTTTCAATGAGGCGTTTGTGTGAAGCGCAAGCGATGCAAGCATGTACAGTCGACACGGTGCTGATAAAGAGCTAGAGCGGACATGAATATTCAAAGCCATATCATGTCGTGGATGACAACGATACCTAAACGATGATGACTTCAGTGCTTGGCAATAGGAAAGCACCAGTGCTGCGTCCGTCTACTTTTGCTAAGATTCAATGCTCTCATTATTATTTTCCTTAGAATATCAAATCATTTTGATGAAATAACTTTCAGTATATCGTCTTTCGGCAACAGCAGGAATTTGCGACGATGGCAGATGGCAGGAATTTCCGACAATGGCAAGTTTCAGTAATTTCATTTTTTATTTAGATATAGCAACATTGACTCAGATCGGTGCATGACCGAACAGATGAAATGACCCCACTTATTCAAACCAGGGATGCGGCGTCCTATCATTTTGATAGGACTCCGACTCCGACTCCGGGTGGCAAGTATATAAAGCCCAGTTTTTTGAAAAAACAAACCGGTAACCTACATCATAGATCATTATAGGCTTAGCTGAACCAATGTTGGTGATCATTGCTGCATCAATTATCAATCATTATCGATGAAAGTTGATCAAATGTCGCTTTAAGTTGGATGCATACGACTCGGCTCCTCCCATCTTTTTGATGTGTGCTTCACATGGTTTTTCTCCAATCTCTACCAGGCAGGAAAATCCCACATCTTTCTCCAAAAAATATGAGTACGCTTTCGATTTTAACATGCGCTTTGGAGGAGAAATCACACACGATTAACGTGAGGGTTAAAGGTAATGTTCTCAAACAAACTAGTATTTCATTTTTGTCTCTGATGTTACCTTTGGCGCGTAGGTGTGATCGAGGCTAGGAAGGCTTGTCTTCTCTACTAAATCACCGAGTGAAAAGACAATCCTTTTTTCACTATCACGGCTCATTCCCTCAACGACCACAAGCTTTGCATGCACTGCTGTCTCTGTACTTTTGTTTGATGGAGAAAGTTGACATCAAGACAGTGACAGCTATGTACGAGGATAAATGATTTGTTTGTATTATATTTCGGGTCTAGTTATAGGCCGGAGTCCTATCATTTGATAGGACTCCGACTCCAGCAAAAATGATAGGACTCCGGGACTCCGACTCCGCATCCCTGATTCAAACACAGTGAAAATTCGGAGTTATCTGATCAGAAGGATATCAACGTTCCAACACAAAAGCTATTTGTTGCATGCATTGCTTTTCCTTGTCCATCATGTCATCAGTTTGTTGCATGAAATGATTTCCTGAGGCTCTACCAAATTTTTCATCTCTAAAATCACTTGCTTGTGTTTTACTAGGTCATTGTCATTAACTGTTGACGAATAACACAGGGGAGAAATAATCATGACATGAGCCTCACTCTCAGTCTCTATCCGACCAAGAGATCGTTCAAGCTTCACTCAAATACCTCTAATTATTTTAGTAGCTCAAACTGCATGAGACTTTACACAAAGATATATAATGTGTTGACATACCAACATGTGACAAATTTGAAAACCTGGGGGATGTAGCCTGTAAGTGCATGAAGTTTCTCATTAACCATTGGCTCAGGAGCAAGAAGACTTTTCCATCACTACGTAGATCCATAGTGAAAAAGTGGGACTTGAAATCTATTTAAGTAATGCATATGTCATAGAACATGAAAAACATTTACTGGGAAGTGCAAGTACAGGTACGTAGATGAGTATGTAGAAATGCATCCGACACTAGCCGAAAACTTTTAGCGAAGACAAAAGTGGAAACATTAGCCAGCTACTCATTTCGTTGATTTAATTCGACCCATGTCGACCGTTGATAACATTCCGTCTGGAATAAATTGCTTAGTCAATTATTACAACATAAAGAGCATGTAAATGTAGCGTAATTTGAGAGTATCTACACGCATGTTTTGTGACATAAATATTGCGAACTGTTCTTTAAACAATTAAAAAGTTATTACCGGCAACTTACACATGTACTTCAAACCCAACTTTATCTCAAATGAAGTTTACAGAATCCTATATTGTAGTCTGTATGAAATTTGGAATCATTGTGTATTTAAATGTTGTAAAATTATTCCACATCTTGAATAATTTCAATACGTGGGACAGTTTATATAACACGTGGAGTGGAGAGATGCAATGAGTAATGTATTTCAATGCAACCTGAGGGCCTACATTTGACAGTGGATCGTGGATAATTATTTGATAAGTTAACTGCACGCGATGAATTATTTTGATTGATGTAGGTACCTGTACAACAACACTCCCGCTCGGTCTTGGGACACTCACTGAAATGGAAACATGATGACAAGTTTGGCGAGCTCATTGTTCTAGACTTTGATGCGTCAGCTCGCGATCATCAAGGTAAACTTAAAAGATCTGAATTTAGACTGTAGTGGAGAGAGTTCTCAATTGACGTTGCAAATCACTGGAATTTCATCACAAGTAAAGAAGTAAATTTCACTTCAGTGAATCACTTTAAATCAAGCTTGAACGTCGCAGACAAAACATTTCGTACCATCAACACTCAGTCAGTGATCAAATGGTTCATCTCAGAACTTCCATCGGTAGTTTGGAACTCAGAACTCAGAATTCGTTGACCTCTTACAGCTTTCCTGTGGAGGCGGTGTATAGATATACGCATGTATTATTATTATTTCTATGTTAATTACTACACAAATGCCCGTTTCGGTCATTATTTTGATTACCTGTTTTGACCTTGCTTGCGTTTGATTGACTTTGAAAATGCAGCTAACATAATCATGAATTACAAAGGAGGCCTACAACTCATAAGACTAGTAAATAATTCATTACGCGTATTACTGCTCATCGTCCAAAACATGACATCAAAGTGCGAATAGTTGCAGTGTGTAGTGTTGTATTGGGATGTAACTCTGGCTGATGCGGAGTACCGGATAGCCAACCATTCATGCATTTCATGTATGCCGTTTGAAAACTGAATAATGTCTAATGGTATAAGCTGACCAAATAATGTCTGACGCATGTGCATATAGCAGGATTGTAAATGCAATTCATGCTTGCTGGCATAATTTTCATTTTATCTTGAACATGATCAGACCAAGTGAGAAGATTATTCCAAGTTACACCAAGAATCTTGACTTAATCTACTTGACGTCCAGAAAAATTGAAGGGGTCCATTGTTCGCTGCTGTATGCTTTAAACACACCAAGATGCTGGATTTCTCTCAGTTCAATGTCAAATTGTTGTTGTAGCACCAAATACTAATATCATCGACTTCTTTATTTATTCGTTTTTCCTGATTTATTTGATCAGCACCTCTCTTAAGAGGTATTTTGACAGTTGTATCATCGGCATGCATAATCTGTCTGTTTTCAGGAAATTTTCCCACTAAGTCAGAAGTAAATATCGCAAAAATTGAAGAGCCCAAAACTGATGATAATAATGATAAGCATCTATTTGTAGATAAGCAGCCACGGCTGACCATAATGCATACAAAGGGATAAAAAAAGCAGATAAAGAGGCACTAAATTACAGCTACGAAAAACGCGACACTCAAGATGGAAGGAAGGAGTTCTTACATCTATCAGTTTTACAAGATATAATACTGGCTGACTTTCTGAGTCTTGACATCGTCTCATTCGAGCGTTGTGATATTCTTTCTCTCAGGATCGTCGATAATCTCTGAAATTGTCTTTGACACATGGCAAAACGTCTGCTGCTCAGTTCTTCTAACCCATGTCTCATCAAAACGCCTTCATAATTATAATCGTGGCACTCGATTGGAATGCGCTCTACCATGCGGATGACTCTTCTCTGAACGGCTTCAAGAGCGTTTGATTGTGCTTTTGTGATAGTTGAAATGTCATACACGAGCGCCATATTCCAGAATGCTGCGTATACAAGCGCAATACAAGTTGACAACATCTGCATCTCCGAAACCTGGGGCCTATTGCACGAAACTTCATTAGTTATTAGCTAATATTTTGTGAGCTAATAACTAATGATTATTAGTTCCACTAAAATCAGTTGCACAAAACGATAATAATTAAGAGTTATCAGCCAATAAATGTCATGAGGGAATTCCATGCAGATGACTTCAAAAGTATGTCGCTGTCATGAAAACAAATCACCTTCTCATCGAATATCATTGCTGTATCTGCCTGTGCACGTCTTTTGATGTACAATCGTTCGTTCAGGATGCCTTGTAAAGCCTGTATCCTGTATTGTAAAGCCGTTGTAGTGAACTATTCCTCAATACTCTGGCATCATGCACACTGCCAGGGCTGACTGGATTGCGCGGCAAACAGAACTTTTGTGCACACCATGGGCATCGCCAGTTATATGGTAAAATGCATTATTAGCTAATAATATTAGGTAATGAAGTTTTGTGCAATAGGCCCTTGATCGCATGATTTCACTAGCGAGATGTACTCTCATCTGTGCTTTCTTGATTATTTTTAATACCGGTATGTGGTTTGTCCAAGATAATTCCTCATTGATGATGAAACGATTTAGAATCTTCGTTTGACGAATTGGATTGAATAGTTTCCCATCTACTTCTATCTGATTCCAGTTTAGCTGCTTCCTTCTTTTAAAGCTTATTCTCATTTCATTTGTCTTCTTTAGATTTAGTCTCATATCGTATTCTTTTGCCCAATCACCAACTTCATTCGCTTTCAGAGCAAGTAATGACTGGTTAATGCCATCGAAAGATTCGTAGATACTGCTGTCGTCACTTCATGTTTGCTGTTAGGTCATTAATTATGAGTACAAATGCAAGTGGTCCAAATTTAGTTCCTTGAGGTATTCCAGCTGATATCGACATCCATTGAGAGCAATTATTGTGGTGTTTCACGCGCTGCATACGCTGATGTAGAAAACCAGATACCCATTTACACAGCCACACAGGAACATTCATGTCCAGTAGTTTGCAAACAAGAATGTTGTGGTCAATTCGACTGATCCTTGCGGCATGCCATTTTTCACATATATCACCTCTGATAAGCAAAGGTTTAACATAGCGGCACATCTACGATTAATAAGGTAGTTCAAAAACCATTTCAAAAAACGGAATGAGTAACCCGAAAGCCATGCTGACAAGAAACAAAGTTATTTTCGAAATGCAGAGGCAAAGGCAGAAGTGTGGGCAATGCAAGTTCCAAAGATAAATGTCTTTGATCAACCAAGTTCTGCAATTTTACTTGTATGCAAATGCAGCAATGACGTGAACGTCAGACAATTCTTTTCGAAAAAAATGATTTCAGTAGCTGTTCGAAAAGATTTTTCCTATACACCTATTCAGCTCTCGGCTTTCATTATTTAGGAGGAGTGTGCATCTGAGCGCATTCCCTCACAGCAATCTCTTTTCATGACTTGAGCAAACTTATAAACCAAGACAAGTAAAAGAGACATATGAACAGTTAAAATGCTTCAATACAGAAGTACATTTATCTCCACTTGGCTTAGTATTCGCTGTGCTCATAAAGGTGCTTAGAGAAACGTCCATACATGGAGTTCTCAACCATTTCTATCAAATGTTTCAATTACATCGGCAACAGAAATCTTTGAACCGGATTTTATATACACAATTGGAAAGGGACGCTTCAAAATAATCGAGGAAATTGCAATGTGCAATAAATTCTCAAACTACAATTGCACGAAAGAATGTAATTCAATAAATTGGAGCATGCTTTCAGCGTAAAAATGGGGCTTATAACACTCCTACAATTTAACAGCAATGTTTCGTTATGATAGAGTTGTCGATACGTGAAAAAAGGAAAAAAGAAGTTCTCTCCCAATTTTTACGACTTTTTATTGTATAATGAAAGTGCGAGTCACCCTCGCACTTTTAGGGTGACTCACATTATTTGTATACAATAAAACGTCTTAGAAATTGGGTGAGAACCTGTTTTCCTATTTTCATCATGTTTCGTTGTGACCCACTTTTATGATTACCATCATAATCGCATTACTGTCATTGTCGCGTTCTATGTTGGTTTTTCAGCCTTCGCAGTAGCAAAAATATAGCTACACTTCATGTGCAGAGAGGTCGGTCAAGAATTAGGCCTACCTAATCGCCAAGGAAGGGTCGTGGAAGTGATTACGGAAATTGCGAGGGGATTTGAGGTAATGACTGCGTAATCGTTGGGCATTACTGTTTGCTCATTGTTGATTTTCTATTAACAGGAGGTTAAGATGTCATAGCCTGGGTCCAGGACTTTAATTATTGCTGTAGTCCATTGTTGCATGTATGTATTCCAATATTAAAACCCTATAGCCCATTTTAGAACTATTAGAACTCTTTGAGACATGATACCATTAAAGTGCAATAAAAGCAAGACTGCCCAGATTTATTTTAGATTGAAAACTATTCATGCCAGGGGTGCGGAGTCGGAGTGCGAGTCCTGGAGTCATATCATTTTTGCTGGAGTCGGAGTCCTATCAAATGATAGGACTCCGGACTGCGGCCTATAACTAGATCCGAAGTAAAATACAAACAAATATGGAAGAATGATCTATTATTATTATTATCAATTATCTATTCTCGTGCATAGCTTTCACTGTCAACTTTCTCCGTCAATGGAGACAGCAGTACATGCAAAGCTTGTAATAGTTGAGGGAATGAACAGTGATAGTGAAAATAAGGATTGTCTTTTCACTCGGTGGTGTAGTAGAGACCTAGCCTCTATCACACCTACGCACGAAAGGTTACATCAGAGAGAAAAATAAAATATTAGTTTGTTTGAGAACATTGCCTCTTACCCTCACGTTAATCGTGTGTGATGGCTCCTCCAAAGCGCATATTGAAATCGAAAGTGTAGTCATATTTTTTAAGAAGGTGGTATTTTCCTGTCTGGTAGAGACTTTAGAAAAACCATGTGAAGCACACATCAGCACGATGGGAGGAGCAAAGTCGAATGCATCCAACTTAAAGCGACATTTGATAGACTCATCGAAAATGATTGACAATTGATACAGGAATGATCACTAAACATAAGTTCAGGTAAGCCTATAATGAAGGTTACCAGTTTTTCAAAAAACTAGGCTATAAATGCTTACCACTCAGAATCGGAGTCGGAATCCTATCAACCCCGGAGTCGGAGTCCTATCAAAATGATAGGACTCCGCATCCCTGATTCATGTTGAGGGTCAAAAAATGAAACATGTTTGACACTCAACATGAATAGTTTTCATTCTAAAATGATACCATTACTAATTGCTAGTAGTCGATGTATACGACTACAATTTCAAACATGATGTCATTCGATGGGCTATATTTTTCATATTGCTTCATGTGTTTCCGACATCTTTAGCTCGCCCTTCAATTCCGATTGTCTCGCTAAAAATCATATTCAATAATGTGAAATCTACAAAGGCTTCCAATTTATGGCTGTTTTCCACATGCCTATCTGTAGATTGTGCACGTACGTATGCTATTCTTTTGTGCGCAGCAAAATTCCCATTCCTACGTTAAGTTTGCAAAAATGTATCAAGACATATATCAGGAAGTCAACTGGACCTCAAGGATATGATCACCATATAATGGTAATTAATAGCTACAGCATATTGAAAGGATGACATTACGAGGAGAGCAAGTCTCAAACTCTCAACTACATCCTGTACACATAGGCATACCGGCCTTTCAAATGAATATGAGGACTAAGTGTATGCCTAGAGACTGGAACCGTAATAAAATTGAGAAAAACTCGGTCTTCTATGAAAGGGATTGCACTGGTGTTTACGTAGTCGGTGTCGTTCAGCGTCGTTCGGTGTCGTGTCAATCAGCATCAATTACGTAATCGGAGGTGAGTGGTTCAACGGAGATTTCGGGATCAATTATTGAGGTTGCAAAATCTTGAAAGAAGCGATTGAGCGATCTCTGAAACAAAAATGTGCAATTACATACTAGTAGTTAAGTAATAGACACTGTAAATAATCTTATCATCTACAAAACCTTCGAAAACACAGAAGTTTGAACAATACACCCCATGCGGATCGCCTATGGATACTGCTAAAAATTTCCGAACACATAAATGACTGATGACATTGTAGGATAGAATGTTTTTTATTCAAGGAAGCGACTTAACCCTCTCCCCCATCGAATATTTCACCTAGCTCCTGAAAGAAGGAAGATGCGAACTCCAAATTTTAGATAGCATATTTTCTATGGATTCCACAGCTTTTCACCAATTTTGAATAAGATTGGCTTGATACTTTCGTCACATCAAGATTTCAAAAAATTGAATTTTGCACTATTTTTGCTTTGAATGTTTTTAGGTGTCCTAATGAATATGAAAACTATTGGAATTTATAAAAGAAAGTGTTCTCGTGTCAATTTGAACAGAAATGATAATTCCCTTGTAGATTCTATCTACATTTCGACTTTTTGAATTCAAAATTTAAAATGGTTTCTGACACAAGGCAAGAAATATTAACCATAGTACAAAAATTATCTTTTTGACGTCCGCAATGACCTTTAATATTAAAACAGTGATGATATTCTGACTCGTTGTGATGGGAGCTTTCATTTGGTGAATTTTGTTTTGAATTTGGACGTTTAAATTCCGAAATAGGCCAGGGGGCGCTGAGCGCTCTCCCCCAACAGGGAGCGTTTGTCAAAACACCCCATGCAGTGCGGCGAGGGTTGAGAGCGACTTCTAAATATAACGAACATTTGACTGTTCAGTCATAGACAATCTAAATGTGAGGACGTATTTTCTGAGAGCCCCAACTGAGGAAGCATCCTCATTTCTGCCTTAATAAAACTCTGATGCAGTAGAAAGTCAGGAAGAATTTAATAAATCACTGGGGAAATTAGTTCGTCGAAGACAGTGATTTATTGCATTGAAAATGTCAATCTTGTCACAGGAAAAGATTACTTTGCGAATGCAATTGATGGAGAGAAGATGCGTATTGCTCGCTTCTTTAGTCAAAGGCTATTTTATGAGGATGTAAATTACAAAGTCGACTTGCCATTTAGTATTTTGTACGGGCTGGTCCTACATTGTCCTTCAAATTTGCAGACTTCCTCTATTTTCAACCATTTACCACTTTGTATATTCATACAATACTCAAAAATGCAACTAATGACGATTTTTATGGTTTGCACTTCAGATTGATTGCATTACAATGTAAATTGGAGTTTTTACATTATTCTTAGTCGTAAATTGCTATATGACTTGCCAGACTCATGAATATTCACTGTTTACCCTCTAAAGAATATCAGCATTCTGAACAACGTTCTTGAGTTATGCCATTCTGTGAACTCCGGTTGTGCAATCTGAATTTTGAATATGGCGCAGCTTGAACGCCTTGTTCAAGTCTATGTGGACTTCTTTCTTGTCTTACCCAGACGATACGGAAATCCGTAGTCTTTCCATAAAGTGATTATTCAGATTGCTATCGTAAAACAAACATCATTCCGTTATGACTATTTATGAATGTTGATTTTAAATTCATCTTTTTATATAAAATTCGGAAGATGTCTCGATGATGAGTGATGCCTCTTGTAAACAGCGAGTCGTTCGTATTTGAGCATGAAAGAGAGAATAAATTATATTCGTCGAAATACTTTACAAAAATTGACACGGAAATCGGTGCACATAGTCAATAAAGAAATGCTGACTGAGTTGATAGGTTATTGAGGAAAACCTAAATCACAAGTCTGGAGGAACAGTTTATTCTGCTCTGTGCTCGGTTTCTATGCAGATACTATCAGCACACAAAATAGAGACAATGTCTCATTTTATTGATGGTTGGAACTATTCTTTGCAATATGAATGAAATGAATAAGTGTCAGACCAATAATTATTATTTAAGCGAAAATTATGGCACTTAGACCAGCTCAATTATCAAATCATGCCGAAACACAGGCTACTAGTGACATTCTGTCCATAAAGCCAGGACGGCAGCAAAAACCATGGTTGGTAAATAATTAACCACAATCTCCTTTGATCTATATTCTTTGCTATTCCATGCATCGTTTGATTCAAATTGTTGAAAAAATATCAGCTACTACCACCACTAAAAAAATACAAAATACAAGTTACTGAATATTCAGTTGCATCTTCTGTTGAAGTAGGAGTCATGAGCAAACCTCACATGCATCAATAACAAAACACTGTTCCCTATTTAATGTACACGCATCACAAGGAGTAAATTTGAAATGCAGTGCTAGCAGTCATAGCATATCAGTTGTTGATGAGATTTCAACCAGTTCAAAAGGATATAGTCTACGACCAAAATTGTATTGAATAATGAAAGACAATGCGCGATGCTTCGCCTTTGGCTTATTAATGCGCTGGCAATAAACTTCAGTAAAGCTGGATATTTATATCAGGCCTTAAAGAGTTAATATAGACCTAGTTAGTTTCTAGCTTTCTACGTTCGACTAGATTCCGAACGCCGGAGTGCAAAATGTTCCACTGAATGTCACTGACATGAGGAATGATTCGGTGCACTTCATATAGATGACGGAAGACCAAAGATGATGATGATGAAATATGTTCATGAAGTCTTGAACGCGTTGTTCTTTGCTTTCGCTGATGTGGAATGATTCCCGACAAACATTGACAATCCGCGGATTCCCGTCGGAATTCCGTTTCTAGTCCGTAAGATCCGCGGACTTCCGACGGAATTCCGACGGAAATCCGCGGATTGTCTTTGTTTGTCGGGTTGACAGTGTGTACAATTGATTTGGTAGACACAGTTCCTTATATGACAATCATTGTTATTGTTAAGCGCATGAATAAGCCAAAGGCGAAACGTCGCGCATTGTCTTTTATTACTAAATACAATTTCGGTTGTAGACTGTGTCCTTTTGAACTCGTTCCAATCTCATCATAATCATCCCGGTCGATGACCTCATCTCTTATTTCTCATATCAGTTGTTCTCTTAAAATCCTCAATACTGTTACCTGAGGATGTCCAGATGATGATGCAACTAAATATTTAATAATTCAATCCGGAGGCATTGAATTATTAGATTGATTATCCGAGGTCCGCTGGAAGCGGTTGCTATTGTTAACTACTCGTAAATATTTAATCATTCGGTCACCTCAATACCATAATACTCATAACATACCTATTCATTAATACTCCTGAATGCTTGAAACTCTTCAGAACGAAGATATTAACAATATTTATCCATTTCAGTTGACTTGACAGCGCATTTGGTTTCCGTCTATTTGGAACATAAAATTTAATCAAAATGGGCTGCCACTGCCAAATATGCTGCCAGGGTTAATTATTACTCAGAACCACGTTTAATACTATTCTTGTGCCTAATTCGGTGATGGGATATAATATCAAGGGGATCATCAGCAGACAATACAAACATGCTATTATTTGTCGGCAAGTTTGTCTCATCATTGAAAACGTGAAGGTATACGAGAAAAGTGAGAAGCGGAGGTTAACAGATACCGGTATGTTTCGATTAGATTTAGATTTTTATCAGAGAACAATTGCTCCTTTGCCTAGTGCTTTCCATTGAGATACTGCTGGAATTTATAAAATTAACCAATTGAATTTAGGGCACGACAATTAATTTGACTGCTATATGACACCCCTTCATCGTTTTTGTGGTCTTGTCACGCATGTGCAGCTTTTCCAATGGAGCTGCTTGGCATTGATTCATGGCACGAATATCCCGCTTAAGCTTTGCGAATAATCGAGAAAAAGCCAGTTCTTCGCTAATATGCGCGTTGATTTGTCTGATTTGCAGCTAATCTGGATAAATGCGGTAATTGGAAAAAATCACTATCAAAGAAAATCAAGAAGAAGTGAAGACTGACTCGATACGAGATGTGGGAAGTCGATCATTCTAATTATACATGACTCTTGCGTGTCTTTGCGGACTGATTTTATCCAATATCTCACATTCAGTCTTTTAATGTTGCTCAAGGTGATTCCATCCTTCGTTCAATCCATTCCGTCCATTCTTGAATCCAATTTTGTGCATTCAAAATTGTAGGATCGATGATGTCGGTGTGTTAATATACTAGCACGTAGCCTATTTAGTATGACATAGTAATCGTGCGAATTACGAATGCGTCTTACGAATTGGATATCGCGGGATGAAGAAGATCAAGAGGACGACAAAGGAAAAGATGTAGGGATGAGTTTCCGGCCAGATGGGCTCAGCAGGCTCAAAACAGATGCGAGTGGATCCGGATTACGAGGGAGGCCGTTTTCCAACCTGATGAGTCGACTACAGTAAGACAGAAAGTAATCGTGTGGTAATGGCCAGAAATCACAAAATCTTTATCGACTTCCTCGCACTTTCTGAATACATTGTTTGGATCACTACTGATGCTTAGAGCATGTTTCACTCTCATAAATGGACTCCATTTGCCAAAACAGCATTTTATTCCTAACCAAAATTATTCAATTTATCAAAGAAATTTCATCATGACATCAATTATGCATCAGGGACATCACAGATATACGAGTATATCATATGTTGGACAACTTCCAACAAATTATAGATGCAGTGTTCCAAAACATCCTCGTACATAATTTTTCACTCTTTTTCCAAAGAAATTCCTTCTACAGGTTCAGCCGTATAGCGGTTACAAGTTGTCGTTTATTTTCGACACATCTGTAGCACATGACCGAAACTTTCTCTCAGTCACTTGAATTTTCAAAAATACCTGTTTCCCTCCTTGGTGGGTCCTATTCAATAAAAACTGGCTGTCTTATTCCAAGCCTGCTCATCACTACACATCATGCAGCATCAGAAATCTGAAATGCTGCTGCGATAGATAATATTTTGCTCTATCTGATGACACGGTAAAGACAGATCCATAAATAAGGTATTCAGAGCTATCAGAAAATCAGCTGCTTTTGGAATTTTCAAACATGCAAGCATCAAAATCGAAAAGTTGCAAATTTAGAATTTGTAAGCCCATTTATCAACTTCACAGAACTAGAGTCATCGATCGATGTGATAGTATTTGCATGCAAACATGGAAGCTATGCTGACAACGCACTATGCATAGAGATAAATTGACTTGTCTGCGTGTTTGAGTCTAGAGATGACATTCTTCAATGAAATAGATTATCCAGTTCTGTCGTAACAGTCCTGCAATATGCTTTGCAACACAGACATGGTTTCTGAAAATGGATAGAAAATATCCTCATACATGCATCCCAGGATTGGTCAAAATTTCTTTTTCTTTTTCCGTTTATAATTAAGGATGAATCTAATCACTGAAAATTGCTAATTTCCATGCGTTGATGCATCCCAGTTATAAACGATGTAAACTCCTGATATAGGAATTAGAAGGCCTATACAGATAATGCTGCATTGATTGCCGAGTATAATTTAAGTTGAATTCAGGTTGTTTAGCTGATAAATTGCATGCGGCTTAATTAAAGTAAGAACGAATTAGAAATGGCCAATAGCGTATCACTGTCACACACTCCCAAGAAAAAATAGTCCATATTGAAGGCAAGAAAGGGTTTGTATCCGTCCGGAGAGTCACTGTATCGGGAGCATGTGGTTCGTGTTCATCAAGAGTCCGTATCCATTTTTAAGTTCCAAAAGAGTCCATATACGACTTAAACGATAAAATAATTTAAAGGTTTATGGGCCCGTTATATGGTCCGACTATTTACTGTACCTTCAGAGACCTACCCATCCCGTACTAACCCCATTCATCACTTTCCACTACTTTAGCAAGAGGACAATTTTAATAGAGACTGATTTGTAATTTCGCCTTTATGACATGTTAAAATTTATTTTTAGCAACAGATTCCCCGTCAAAATGTGATACTGAATAAGAAAAAATAGGGTTGTTTTTTTTATCGGTCATCATCGGCGGCCGACTCAAATTTCAAATTTAAAAAATTGTAAAAATCAATATACATGTATCTCATGAAATAATGGTCTGAGAGCTTAAGCATGTATTATTCACTAATAGGAAGTCACATACGTGGAGTCAAATCGCACCAATAACTTTGACTCTGAGCCACGGGGTTAAGGTCAACCAGACATTGATTTTCTATATAAGTGCACTGTACAATATAGAGCAAACGATAACAAAGGAAAACATTCTTACCTGAGTTTGTCACTTCAGGAAAATTGTTCAAGAATCTTGTTAATCCTCTGCCATTTTGAGTTCACTGTAGTCTGCTTTGTTGTTACATGTGTAATCTGATAAATAAAGACGATATACTCGTATGTGGTACATCTGATAAATGTCGGTCCCTTGCTCTACGGACCCTTTAATGCCCTCAATTCGAACCATTTTACCTAACAGTGCATTATCAGTGTAGGCTGCATTATCAATGTATCTGTATTCCTTTACAAGAACATTTCTCAGATGCATCGAAGCTTGTAAAATTGGAAATTTACACATGGCTAGACTCGTCGTTCATTGACAAAGAGAAACGAACGATTCCTCCTTTGATAGATTGACTTCATTTGAGAATGACATTAAATATTGAAAAGACGGGTCTGTAAATAATGCAAAGGAGAAAGAGTTGTTGCCGCTTACAAATCGCCGCTCTGCCGACGATCGTCTTGAGGATTCCTCTCCCTACGCGCTACCTGATTGGCGAAGATTCAAACAACGCGCTGCTTTCTCAACTCCTCCACTCGATCAGCACATTAGCACTAGAATGGCAAGGAAAGTTGGAGTTCACCTTTGAGATGAAGGTTCCATTTCTCTTATTTCTTTCTTTTATCGTTCCCATTGTCATTGCAAAAAACTGTCCCCTGGAAGATGTTCCATGTGAGCCGGTAACGACTGCTGATCCGTCCGACGTTTCCTCCCCATCCACGTATATGGAGGATGATGATGAGGAACTGCACGTGGAAACTCGAAATAGACTTCATGAGCGTCATCTTCATATGGCCATGTTTCGGGACTACGATCCGACCATCCGACCAGTGCGTAATTTCTCTCATCCGGTGAAGGTTGGATTCGAAGTGACTGTGCACAAGATCCTTGACTTGGTAAGTTCATTATCCTTCATCAACGTCAATGACAGAATTGTAATTTTGATTCTAGGAATTTTGAAATGAAAACCTGCAACTCATTGATTGAAGGATGAGCACCGTATTTTCTCGAATAAAACCCACCCTCGAATAGAACCCTCCCTCGAAAAGAACCTGTCCTCGAAAAGAACCTGTCCTCGAAGAGAACCTGTCCTCGAATAGAACCTGACCTCGAATAGAACCTGTCCTCGAATAGAACCTGCCCTCGAATAGAACTTGACCTCGAATAGAACCTGTCCTCGAAAAGAACCTGTCCTCGAATAGAACCTGCCCTCGAAAAGAACCTGCCCTCGAATAGAACCTGTCCTCGAAAAGAACCTGTCCTCGAATAGAACCTGCCCTCGAAAAGAACCTGACCTCGAATAGAACCTGTCCTCGAAAAGAACCTGTCCTCGAATAGAACCTGACCTCGAATAGAACCTGCCCTCGAAAAGAACCTGTCCTCGAAAAGAACCTGTCCTCGAATAGAACCTGACCTCGAAAAGAACCTGTCCTCCAATAGAACCTGTCCTCGAATAGAACCTGCCCTCGAATAGAACCTGACCTCGAAAAGAACCTGTCCTCGAAAAGAACCTGTCCTCGAATAGAACTTGCCCTCGAAAAGAACCTGCCCTCGAAAAGAACCTGTCCTCGAATAGAACCTGACCTCGAATAGAACCTGACCTCGAAAAGAACCTGTCCTCCAATAGAACCTGTCCTTGAATAGTACCTGTCCTCGAAAAGAACCTGCCCTCGAATAGAACCTGTCCTCGAAAAGAACCTGTCCTCGTATAGAACCTGACCTCGAAAAGAACCTGTCCTCGAATAGAACCTGTCCTCGAAAAGAACCTGCCCTCGAAAAGAACCTGTCCTCGAATAGAACCGGTCCTCGAAAAGAACCTGTCCTCGAATAGAACCTGTCCTCGAAGAGAACCTGTCCTCGAAAAGAACCTGTCCTCGAATAGAACCTGTCCTCGAAGAGAACCTGTCCTCGAATAGAACCTGCCCTCGAAAAGAACCTGTCCTCGAATAGAACCTGTCCTCGAAGAGAACCTGTCCTCGAAAAGAACCTGTCCTCGAAAAGAACCTGCCCTCGAATAGAACCTGCCTGATAACTTACTCCAATATAATCATGACGTTTTTATTAGGGCTGTGCACAAACCGCACCTGCTCGCACCGGCGCATTGACAGTTTTAAAAAGTTACATTGAAGCACCTATCGAAGTATAGGTGAAACAGATTAGTATACGCTCTCTAGATTGTCGTGTGAGTCAATTAAAACGTCAAAATCTCGAAGGAAAGGTTCTATCTTTCTGAGGAAATGTTCAAAATGTCTAGAATTCAATGCAACTTTCACAGAGTACTAACAAAATTCTGATAGTGCCAAAGACTTTGAAACAGACTTACATCGGCCTCCTTTAAATTTGTTTTTCCAATACTAGCAAGTGACTCTCATCATACTTAACCTGTTTATAATAGTTTTGATGGAACTCTGTGAAACTAGATGACAGCTAGATGGAAGCGGAAATGATACATGCTAGATGTGAAACAAAAACTGCAAAAATTGCATAGACTAAATTACTAAATCAGTGGCGGGAGAAGCGTAGTATATAATTGACTCTTAGGAGCATCAAAGGTCAATGTAGCAAATGAAAAGAAGCACGTAAACACATCAGGAAATGTAGAAATCGGATTTGAATCAGTGTTACCGCTATTTACAAATTACTGCACCATAGTCAACATCTCGACATTACTCGGCTCAATGTTACCGGATGCCGGAAAATCTTTCTGGCGGATTGGTGGCAGCTAAAAGGCTAAGATAGCCTGCATTTTAGCCAGGAGAGTAACATCAGGGTACACAGTGCGAGATTCTGAAATTTTGAAGTCGAAGGAGTTGAGACTTCGATGCCTATAATGTTTCATATGAACTCCAATTACCTAATTTTCGTCACTTTTCACATTTTTTATAATTATCAGGAAATACATTGGTTATTTTATAATACAGAAGATTTCAAAAGGTTTCATTTCATGAAATTGAACTTTGCATACGTAGCTTGAATTGAAATGATAAATAGAATTGAATAGTGTTTTCCTGTTGGCTTAATCACACTGCATGCTGAAAATAGTTTTCTCTCCAATTTGTTGACTGAGATAGCAAATAAAATGAATTGATTGCAATTGAAACTATGCGGTAAAACATCAATTTGATCGAAATTCGCACATTTCGGTGCACTGACCTAATTATCGGTCCAAGCAGAAACCCGGTGCACTGCGCGCAGCCCCAGCTTTTATAGTTTTATATTGTATGGCTGCTTGTAATTACGCGTATTATTGTTCAACGCCTGCCCTAGATATAAGTTTTTGATTTTTTGATGGTCAACATAACATATTGTAATAATTATATTGAGATGCTGTTGCTCTCCATTATGAAGTATAAATGCTTGTTTGAAATGTATCAAGTGATCACTGGTGAGAAATACATGACTAATCAAAATGATAGAATGGAGAATAGCTCAGCTCATCCACATAGAAAATTGATATAAAACGATCAATAAGAAGAAATAGTCAATGCGACATCGTCATTCAGCATAATCTTCTTTTTCTATTTCTTGCAAATTTAGCATCTCGAGCTCTTTGACACTGTCATATTTTCCTACGATTTCTGGCCTCTCATATTCCCCCTCATGATAGCCTATGTGCACACAATGACCGCTCTACATTTCTAAAATGCCGAGTCTGTTATGTGTGTGTATATCTCAAGCTAGAAATGTTTTCAAGCAACCCGGTCTTAAACAGAGACCGCACCTAAATTGTAAAAATATACTACTTGCGGATTTTATTTGAGAAAATACGGCAATCACAGACATATCATGGCACTGAACATCATCGCCCACATTCCGGAAAATATTAGATATCAAGGCCTAAATAATCTTCTTCCAAATATCAATCATTCAATAAAAATATTGCTATTGTAAAGAATTGAATGTGTCAGTTGCATCGTTGTCAACGATACCTTATTCTATCAAAGTTGGAACCCGATGAGGTTATAGCGTTCGAGATCGACTATATCACTGTCTTCCTTCGTTAATCAAATGGTCCCTCGTTTGCAGCATCGAAAGGTCTGTAACTTTCTCTAACAATCAAGAAGGTAGATCGATGTCAACAAGTGCCATTTCCATTCAGTAACAATACTCAGAAGCAATATGAGTGAACAAGGCGTTAGAATCGTTCGATTGAAATTTCTGAGTATTTATGAGCACGTTGCTTTCTTTCTTTGAAATTCGGTATTTTGTTCGGTCCTCTGAAAACCACCTTCTAATAGAAACTGGGTCAAATCTCAAAGCATTGAGAAATACTAAGTTGGAACATCTGTATACTGAAGACATGGTGGAGGATATTAAAATTTAATTGCATTTAAATTGAGATGAGCAATCAATCAATTTTTGATAACCCTGATTACAAAGGAACATTACTAGGTTCTATCTGTGCTATTTCACTATTATTTTTGCTAATGGAGAAGTTATTGATATTTAGGCCTATACCTTGCATTTTCACTAATTACATGTCCACCATGAAGCAGCCTGCTGTACATACAGACAACTGTTTTTGAACAATTGCGTTTAAGAAACTGCATCATCACCCATATCGTCAATGAGTGAATGCGCAGCTCAACAGCATTTTATGTTCCTAAGTTTGCAACTTGATACTGCATTTTATGATACATCGATTATGTCAAATTATCTATTCAACTCTCAGTGAACACAGCACTCTTGCTCCTATAAAATGGAGTCATTTCACTTGTCATAAAACAATTGTCAGCTCAAATTTGACATGAATATTTCATTTCATCCTTTGGTTACTTGAGCATATAATTTCCAAATTTGCCTAACTGCACTCAAATGAAAAGTAAAACGGATATTTTTCTATTTCTTTCCAAAGATGTGTTCGACAATTTTTGAGCAGCCGAGTTTGCCATCTGCTTTGTTAGATTGCTTGTACAACTTTTATGCTGTTCAGCGTATTTTGTTGTCTTATCAATTGGTTGTTTAATTAGACTGCATTCGATTTGATCTCACACAATTATTTGTTTTTATTGAATGACTATGTTGACTCAAGTTTATCTAGCTGCTGCAGTTGTTGCATTTTTTCATTTATTTTTGTGAACATCGGATTCAATGATAAAAATTCACGAAGAATAGAATTGGAGCAGTTTCGTCGGATTGCAATTTCATCTAGGTTTTTGCACCCCCTGCAGCATTTGCAACTGCAAAAATCCAATTTTGTGAAATGAAAATGTATAAGAACCAATTAAATCCACCGATATGTTCTCAGTCCCTGAGTATCGACGAATTACTTCATAAACGACTAAAACAATGATTATAAAATCATTGTGATTATTGCAGTTACAACGTGTTGCATTATACTACAACATTATTCGATCAGATAATGGCTCCACTCTATTTTTCACAATCTATGAAAGCTATCTATAATTAGTTGTTTTAAGTTGTGCATTCTTAATAATGAGCGACATTTTTCGTTCGCAAACAAAGCGCATTGCCAATTTCGCATTATTTTGAGAAGCATTGGTTTTGGAGCGATAATTCACACCTTTACGGTCGTCAGTGTCTATTCCACCATGTTACTATTTATATTAGCTGTGTCATAGTTGTAGTACTTATTTATAAGCAACAACCGAAAGGCCTGATCCAAGGTTGAGAGTTCATGAAAGGGCGCGTATTGTTTACTTCAATTGCAATATATTCTGCTTCAGGAATTGCAATAGCAATTGCTTCAAAAATTGAACTCAAATTAGGGACATCGGAAAATAGAATACAAAAATGGATTGAAAATTCTTGGTCTGTTTCTATTGAACAATAAATGAGACCTAGTACCGATGTTTTATACATAAAAACTATTGACTGGAATGGTGAAAGGTTGGATCGACGTATTTGAAGTGACTGTCGCTCTGCGTATATTAGATTTTGACCTACACATTTGAGGTGTTAAACCAGAAAACTCACTAAACTTTTTACTAGGACCACAGAATTATGCTTCCTCAATACTCTGAAAGTGCAATAAAAATCCATGCATGATCTGTCTTATGGAGCAAGTTATTTTATTTGATAAGCAGGAATCATTAAATAAAATATCGCAGTTGATATAATTAGCCTTAACATCTCTGATTTTCGATAAACAAATTTTGCTTCATTGTTGGAAAACTTCAATGGAATTCTTTGCAAACCATTTTATTGCACATTCAGCGCTTCGGATGTCCACAGCATAGTATCTCTTAGTACATTAAGCTTGATTTCTATATTGCATTTAGCCATCAAGCTCATTCATAGATTTTCATATAATTATTGTACCAAGGATTATAATTTAGAATCAAGTTACCATACAATATAATTTCATTAGTTTGCCCTGAAGATGGATGCTGTGGACATCCGAAGCGCTGGCTTTGGAATAAAATAGTTTGCAAGATTTGCATTTAAGTTTTCCAACAATGAAACCAAATTAGTTTTTCGAAAATTAGAGAAACTTTATGTGAAGGTTAATTATGTTAACTGCGATATTTTATTTAATGATTCCTGCTTATCAAATAATTTGCTGCCAAATTTCACGAACTTCATAGTATTTTGACATGTTGTTATCTAATATTTTCGTAATAACAACATACAATTGCGCAATTAATTCAACACTGAATGTGTGGAGTTATCTTCACGAATCTTGTCAAGTTCTCACTATCATTCTAGATCAGTGACGCAGCCAGGGGGCATGGTGCGTTGGGGTTGATCATATGCAACCGAATTCGGAGAACTTTTATCGAGACCTGAGGCTAAAAGCAAAATGATTCCGAAAATTTTCAATAATTGACGATTAGATGTAGAACTAAAAAGAACAAAGATAATAGAAAGTCATATTTGAAATTTGAATTTAAAATTTCAAACATTCATCCGGATTTCTACGTCAGACGACTGTGATCATGGTGAGCGATTTAATGCAAGAGACTATATGTGCTTATTATTTTTTTCTAGTTCCATTAATTCAAAATAATGCATTTTATATCATCAGCCAACTACTGATGCTACTTCTTCGCAGTATGTGTCAATCAATGCACACTGTATCATAGAAATAAACTGTTTATCTGAAGTTCGCTAGAATGGAATTTGACTCAAGGTCGCGACACATCCGGGGGAACTAAGTTGGGGCATGAATCACTAATTAAAAGCTTAGATTTACTCATGTGACTGATTCTAACCCAATGATACAGACGTTGGCAGGTGCATCTAAATGAAAATGCGTGCGATTTATGTGCCGTTATTGTGCATTGCATGAAGCTTAATTTCCATTCTAGAGGTTTTATTGTTGTCAATTTCTATGCACTGTATGTGAGAAATTGATATAAAACATCACGTGTGTGAGATGTGAATTTCGTTTATTCACGATGAAGGAATAATTCACCTATGTGTCTGTTGGAAAAACGAGCTCTTTGTTCTGTTATTCGATGACGCCAGAAAATTGTTATCTATTTCATTGGATATAAGCAATGAATGTCGTTCCAAATGATATTTCCAGTCCGCTGATAGCACATTATGCAATCATTGACTTTCAGACGCTGTTTGTCTGTCTGCTCCTAATATGTATCCATCTGTGACCATATCAATGATGTCCTGACAGAAACAATGTGCTCTGCTTCACTGTTCGCCGTATTACGTAACTCTAATGTAGGAGGGGGCAGACTCAATCGCAGTCCTACCGATATTTCCGCATCTATTCCGGCATCAAACAAGCTCCGAGTTTTTCAACGAGTTCGCAAAACAAAGTCGACAATTGAAATTATTTGTTTGGTTATTGTTTACATGCACACACAATTAAATAGATTGGCATATTTATTTCATGAATATAGAATATATTATAGAATGAAATGAGAATGATGGAGGCCTTAAATGTATCGTGAAGCTGGTGATATTACGGTAATTTACCATATTTTAAGATAAATCCTGTTGTTAATTTCCCATTTCAACATTCCTATCTATACCTATTCAGGTGGGAATGAGCATTTCAGCAATATTTTTGTAAACAGACGAAAAGTCGCAAAAATCTTTCTTGACGTGGATTTTCTACTTCAACCGGTTTCGATTGGAACCTTTTACAATTTGTAAAGCTCCAATCTTCTTCAGGAGATATTACCATGAGAAGGTATTAGATCTTTTATGTATAGCTATCGATTTCATAATGAGGAATACACATCTAAAAGTCACAAAATGAAAAGCTACATTCTTTCGAGTGGAAATAAACGCTTCCTCTCTTTGCTATCTGTCCATCCCTCGGGCTGTTCAAAATAGCTGCGGAAGGAAAAGTTGATATTTCCTCTCTCAAGAAAATAGCTATTTGATGGCCCGTAGGTGAGAAAGGAGAGAGTTCTTGCAGCGGTGGAAGAAAACGAGCGCCTCCGAGAGATGGATGTCGTATGGGAGGTTTAGCGGCAGAAAAGGAAAATGCGGGTCGGAGATGATCATGGCCTTGTACTGACAAGACATCCTGTACTTCAGCAGTGAAATGCGTATCAGCAGATTGGAGCTGACAACAAGATGAAATTCAAAATTGAAGCATTGCAAGCGCGTAGAAAACATATTGTCAAAGTACGAGCAGAGTCTATTTGTCTGATCACGTACCTGGTAGATCAATTAGGATGGAAATTGATGAAAATCAGCATCGTTGCGCCTCATCGGTCTTCATCCTACAGCTTTGTAAGATCGACCACCGAAGGCGCTGGACGCTGAAAATCTGTCCTTTAAGAATTTAACTTCAATACATCGACGACCGTAACATTTTTGGGAGTTTTTGCTGCACTCGTTTTGTTGAAAGTCGTTATGATTCGAAAATATCATATATTATGATTTTAGATGAAGCCAAAGAAGGATCGAATTTCAAAAGAATGCCGAATTTACGGTATCCTGAGGGCTTCACGCCATTTTTTAGTGATAATGCAATTATAGCCAACATTTGGGTTTTGCCATCACTTCATTAGAGAGTATGTTTGAAATTATGACAAATGTGACGAGATTCATTGCGATCTATTCATTGATCATAATTGCTGTGACAACTGATGTGTGGTGGTGAGGGTTTGATCCTGCCAATTGACACAGTCTCATGTAAGCGGCTCGTGGCTCAGCTGGTAGAGCAAAGCAGGGTTGGAACCGGTCAGAAATTTTCTGACCCAACCCAACCGGTAACCGGCAAGATGAACTCAACCCAACCGCATGGCTATGGTCGTCTTTTATTAGTTTTCACTTTGTCATTCAAACTGATGCGACAAAGGATTCTTTGGTTTGTAGTTGGCCTTGGCCTCGTTATTTTCAAAATTTGTGATGTCAATAGGGTTTTCATTATTTTTCACAAGGGGCGTACTCTATTAATTGAAGCTACTCATTTGAATATTTGGTTATATTTTTAAACTAAATGTGTTTTGAAATCATTTGATTTTAAACATTGTTTATTGAAATAAAATAAAGAAACATGAGCCAAGGCATATTTTTTAAAGTACTTATTAAACGACGAGTGTTAACTCAAAATGTGTGTTTCTTTAATGAGTGATTGGGCCCATTGAGATACTAGTCGTTCTAAAAGAAGCAATGAATAACTGATTTTGGTGAACAGATTAATCCTATGTTATTGACCGCAAGCTCTCTTTTCCTTGCAATTTTATAGAAAAAGTTGTTAGTGTGTCAGTGTATCATCACTTAATTAGCAGGGTGTGGATCATTCTGAATGAGCTAACGCATAGTATTTTATCCAGCATTGATAAGCTTATTTCTGTATGATATGGATGCGCTTTCGTCTTCATAAGAATAATTTCAATTTAAATAAATTAGTAGGCCTAGTGCCTTACAACTTTTGATTCGTCTGAGTTAGCATAGATTCATCAGACATGAATTTTGAGACACGTAAGCATGTGAATAGACAAACTCATGGAACATTTCTGAGTGACAGGAAGACAGTCTTAGTGTCGATCTTATGCTACGGATCATCTATCGGGGACACTTTAAATAAGTTTAGTAAGCCAAAGATAAATTGTGTATATAGCACATTACAATTCTTGTCTGATCGATCAATTTCAACAATCCGATGGATTGACCCACCGGTTTTCGACCGGAGCCGGTCGATCGATCGACTTACACCGACACAACCGGCAACCCCACCGGTTGACCTGGCATTTCAGCCGTACCCGGTTCCAACCCTGAAGCACATGTCTAGGGTATCTGGGGTCGCAGGTTCGAATCCTGCAAGTCACACATCTTTGCATAGTAATTAGATCAATCGTTTCTTTCATTTCATTCCATTGTTAGATAGAAATTATATCGCATTTTTAATCCAAAAGATGTAGACACTTGAATTGCCGCATGAAATTGAATTTTCCACGGAGTACGTACACATACTTGTATATCTTATGCAAGATGTCCCTGTTTATGTACAATTATCTTAAATTGTAATTTTGTCATCTAACTGTCCATCTATGGCACTGATCTTATCATTCTTTACACCACTACTGCAGAGCTTACTTCTGATGAAAGTTCCCTTTACACTTTTGTGATTTCGCGACGATGGAAATCACAACACTTCTCAAACAAGACTTAAGTATTTCGTCCCCGGCATGACAAGCAAAACGTTTAATCCATTTACTGTGATTTTTTTAATGAACCGCTAGAATAGAAGAATGTGGACCTCGCAGGCAATTTCCTGTTCAGTTCCTTTCATCGCATCACTTCCTGACTCACTTAGAATTCGGATATGAAGACAGATCCTCATTTACATACTTGCAGAAATCAATTCAACTGACGTCCTCATTTTGCTTTCAGAATGAAAAGGATCAGACATTGTCGGTGAATATGTGGCTGACAATGGTGAGTAATATCAAATATTGGCCTCAATTCTACTTCTGTAGATATCAGAGGTACCCACAAACCTCCAACCAGCTGTTTCTGGAAAGAAATCTGAGTCCGAATTGCATTGGCGTAATCATTATCAAATAATTGCATAATTACAACAAGGACTTGTCACAAGGAGACTTGTCACTAGTGAGCTGGTCCTGAAGATTCATTTCCATCTGCTTGTGAAGATGTGAATGACAACTGATATCAGAAAACTTTTCGATGAAAATGAAGTTAATAAGAATGCACACGTCCCACCTGTGTTCCTTCAGAATCATATGCATTCCTCATCATGATCTACACAAGTAATGCGATTTAACAGACTAATGTAATGGCGAAAGTTATGGAAATGAAACATTTTCTCCTGTTCGATTAAATATAGAAAGTTTCGGAGTCTCAAAATTGTACCGCTGTTGCTCTTCCTACTTCCCTTGCACTCATTTTTCGGTCGGAAAGTGCAATATAGCTAGAATTTTCCGGAGAAAAGCAGCTGCAATTTGTGGAAGTTGACTCTTAGTTTCTGTGTTTCCCCTCCTACACCTCAGATTCAACTTTAAGACAGAAATCTGAGATGTCCACGCTTGTGCCTTCTAGGAGACTTTATTAAGCTTGTACACACATCTCTGCTAAACTTTAAACTGTGACCTATAGAAGAGTTTATTTGCTTTTCGCTTTCCGAGGGGGAAATTGAGATGCAACAGTTTTCTGATATACCTTTTCCGGTCAGCAATTCACATGGGGGATGAATTCCGTAAAACCGGTAGTTGTCGGCAACTAAATTACAAGATATATCGCCAGCATTGACTCTGCGCGGCTTACTGTTCTATTTACCGATTTTCTTATAATTCAAAATGAGCCACATTAATTTTGCTCCAAAATTTTACTAACATCGTCTGGATATCTGTTTTAAAATGTATAGGCCTACTCGTATATTGCAGTCCATTCTCAGCTTATCACGGATATCCAACACAAATTCATTGAGTTTTAGATGCAAGCATTTATGATTGAGAAAATCAGATGTATGTTAAGCATGCAATACCTGCATAGTACATGGCCTAGATTTGAAAGGAATCTTCATCCATTTCGATGAATCTACACAAAAATCTGAGTTTGCTTCCAATTTTCAGTTTTATTATTGAAAATCAGGGCCTATATGATTTGGCTAAGCGACGCGATTGAGCGCGTAGATGACAAACTATAGCAAATTTTCTGAAAAGTAGAATTTTAGGAGCGAGACCTGCTCTATCTCATTGTGTTCGTCATGATTGTGGGTTTTGTAGAATTTTTTTGTAACTTACAGGTTTGGCAGGATTTACGTCTCCGGTGGGATCAACAAAAATACGAGCGCAAGCACACGCGGGCGAAGATCAACGAGCTATGGCGACCAGATATTCGTTTGTACAATCGGTGAGTCGGAAATTATAACATGGATTTTCGAGGGTGCGCATGTGCCTGAAATTTATGTTGTACCGATATGTTTGCAATATGAAATTCAGACTTCGCAGAATCGATAAGTCAGTCGCTAAAAATCCGTGACGATTCCAGTTTGAGTTTCTGGAGTCCGATGAGAATGTAAGCAGAAATTATCGTGATCGCGCACGTCAACTGCGAGAACAACAGCATGATTTAGAAAATACAGGAAGGTTGTAAAAAGAACTGATTATGGCGATGAACAAGGCCTGTAGAGAAACGGTAACTAGACATATAAAGAAGAAAAACAGAATTGAACCACTGATGAAATTCTACACTTGATGGATCAGCGACGGAATGCAAGGATTTCAGATACCAACCGCTTGCAGACAGATTGACAGCAAAATCAGACGGGACTGCAGAGCTGCCAAAGAAGAATTTTTGAACGGTCAACAAATTCAAGCACCGGAAAACCAGAAGACACTAATTCGAGCTAATTCGGTGTTCGACATCTCGTGGGAAGAGATCATCAGAATCTGGATGTTTGCCAGACGAAAATGGGGACATAGTGATTGACACAGAGCCGATTTAACAACGGGGGAAAATTCCAAGCCAAGTGTGCAAATTGATATTGCCCAAGGAAGCGTGGCCCCTAAATACAAGGCCAGAAATTTACCTCATGAATCATATTTGACAAAGATACGTGTGAGATTTCATATAAACTTGATAAAGAACGCACGAAACATGAAGTAGCATATAGATGCAATGCAGATTTGTGTCAGACTACAACAAGCGCTATTTTTCTTTTGAGTACATGACAGAACTGTCCATAAAAACAAAAGGATGTTTACGTATGTTTTATCGACTATTCCAAAGCTTTTGAAGAAGTCAAGCACTTCTTTCTACAAAGGAATTTCTTGATAACATTAACTTTGGAGGTCTCTTTGAAAACTTTCATATATACGCCATATGCTCCAGGTTTCTAATTATTTGGATTACTAAAAAAATGTTAAAAATGTGTTAAAAATGATTACTGGCAATTTATGCATGTAGTTCAAAATCTACTTTATCTATGATATAGTTTCCTGTATGAATGGAATTTTGGAAGCATTGTGTATTCCTCAGCCTATCAAGTAAAAATTATTCCAGATCTTGAATAATTTCACTACATGGAATAGTTTATGCACGTGTGACAAGTGAAGCTTAGAGATGCAATGAACAATGCAACCTAGGGCCTACTACCTGAACGTTTGACCGCTTAAAGCTTTTCTTTTGGAGTAGGGATATAGAAAGACGCATATAGTATTATTGTATCAATGTTGTTATTATATCAATGCCCGCTTGGGCCATCATTTCGATTATCAGTTTTCTATTTGCGTGTGTTTCATTGTAGAAATGATGACTTTGAAAATGTAGTTAACATCATTATGAATTTTAAAGTTGACTTACAACTCATTAGATTAGTAAATAAGTCATTACGCGTAATACTGCTCATCGCACAGAACATGATGTCATAAGGTACGAATAATTGCATTGCATGATTTAATGCATGCATTGTTTTGTAATAGGACCGCGTGGCCTAACATTCATGCATTTCACGCATGCTGTATGGAAATTGAATAATGTCTAATGACATAAGTTGACCAAATAATGTTTGACGATCAAAGCCTTAACCAACCGACGGGCACAGAGAAAGCAGCCACCGTCTCATTCCTCGCCGGTCGGTTTTGAGTACGCCAGTCCGACACAGATATCAAGGTTGTCAGTTGCAGGATCCCTATGCTTGCTTAGCTCTTGTCTGGGATTTTTCAGCCAATTTCATGTATTCACTCAAGGAATTCAAAAAAAATATTGAATTCAATAACTAATTACACAGTAATTCCAATTTTGGTAAAAGACGCAAAATTTGAATTTTATTTGATTGATTGAAAGCTTTGATAATCTCTGGTTGAGTGTCTGGCTCCATAATAGTGGGGTAAATGCTTTTTTAATAATAAATTTGAAAATCAAAACACCATTTGCTGATTCATGGCCACGCTTGTTCTCTGAAGTGAACTGCAACAAAATAAAACGATGAAACATTGATAGAAGATAATAACAGGAGCTAGTGAGTAAAGTTAAAACTACGCAGTGGACAATAATGATGACGTCAGCTGATAGTACATTCTAAAACGTCAGAAATCATACAAAGGCTATTTACAGTAACTACATAACATATTAAGTAAAATAATATGTAGCATAAACGACATTATCAATAAATAATGAATCAGAAACAAATTTTCAAGTTAGTTTCAAGACATGAAGACGGTCTTTCTCTGCATCTGGTATCGGCTGCTCCTCTTTGTTTATAGAGATTGGAAAATGCCAAGTAAATTGGTAGAATTCATCAATAATTGCTAATTAGTGCAATACATTTCTCCTACTATCCGTAGGCATCATCAGGCATTAAGTGAATGATTTACAGAACAAAATTTGAAATTCGCATCAACACTTTACTACCTGCCGCATAGCTCCTTCTCTTCTCCTCTCTTGCCATAGTTTTGTATATTTTGTATATATATTTTATATATCTCTTGATGTGAATTTCAAATTTACCAATTTACTTGGCTCTTTCCAATCTCTAAGAATAAAATGACTAGCCAAGGAATATTCCCAATTGTTCCTCTTTTTTCAGTCACCGAAAGTTGAAACTTTGTTTTGAGGTTCCTCACCACTTAGAATCCTTGCTCAGCTTGTGATAAAATGTCGGTCTGTCTGTGACACTCGGCCAAGTGTCGTGTCACGGTCGACTTTTTCTTTTTTTCGATTTCGGTCTGGAGCTTGAGTTCTGCATCCATCTAGGAATGTGCTCAGCCCGACGAACAAGGGAACAACCGTGGCCATGAACCAGCAAACAGTGTTTTTGATTTTCAAATTCATCATAAAGATAGCGCCTACAAAAAATTTACTTTCTTTAATGATTGAATTGTGCGTGGTCATAGACTCATAGCTCGAGCTCAACGAAGTCACCAAAAGCAAATCCAATGATGAATCGTTTGTCAAAATGGAATGCAGTCGATCAAAGGCGGTTTCCCTGATTTCAAACTGATCTTCTCTGATTTTCTTCCTTCCTCCTGTATTGTAGCCTACATGCTCTTTATCCTCGGTATCAATGGAATCGTCTTTTTCAGTCAATTCATCTCATCTTGAAAATGGTTTCCTGTCTGCGGAGTTACTTCTCTCGATATAATCGCAGAATTTTCTCTTTCCATTATCATTGCTTATCTTTACCGCGAGTTTCTGCGTTAGTGGCGACGCAAGAGATAAAGGCCGCTTTCTCTTTGTCTTTGTCCCCGACTTCCTTGTCAAACCCGCCTAGAGATAAGTGGCAAAGATTAGAAAGTAAATACTGTTGATGGTATGACTGAGTTGCTAAGCAACTAATGTGTTTGAGAGCGTATGATTGCAGGCTTACAGTTATGTATTGCAGTAATAGCTACATCGCAATAAATGCAAATTACAAAGGAATTCGATGGCATGCAGAGTTGTGCACGGTCCAAATTGTACGGATAAGACAGACTTGCGTTTCGCGAACTTTTCAGCACGTTTCCGGACAGATCCAAAGTCATTGGTGTAGGCTAGAATGGTCAAGCGGGTTGATGGGCTATGTACAAGCTAGGGGTCGCCATACCGGACCCCTTTTATCAACAATGAAACCGGCATCACTGGCTATAAAATGAAAACACAAAAAGCTATCGATAACACATATTGCAATCGAACAAATCTTGTTGAAGGTAGCGAATGTACTACGTATATGAGAATGTTAATTATGCTAAAGTAGCCACTGTCGTCAATTACGAAGATTTTCTTTCTGATAAATGTTTCAGCGAATGAACCACAAAGCATCAAGTGTTTTGTCTAACAGTCGGTTGGGAAGCCAAGGCAATAGTGGAAAACATTCTCCGCTTCCACTGAAGTCGATGGTATGTTTAGAAGACAATCGTAAAAGTTCAAACGTACTACTCTGATCTGCAGATGAAATTTCACTTCTTATGATTGGTCTGAAATCAGCACTCTCATCTTCCGATGAAATTTTGTGCAACGATTCTGAAATTGCTTTTTCCAGATATTCATTGTCTTCATCGCTTGTGATGATATCTTCACATTCTCTTCAGAAGATTGACGATCAATCTTGGAAATTAGTAGATTTTCCTCATCTTTGGTACAGTTAAATCTCTTATTCAGTGTTCGGAGCAGCATGTCGTCACAACACTCTCTTGTGAAGCGGGTTGTGAAGATATTGTAACATAACCGATTGATTTGTGTAGTGATTTTGAAGTGTTCTCCGTTCGATAGCTCTTTTCATTTCCTTAGCATTACTTGCTCATCAAAATTACACAATAGAAACACAATAGAAAATATACCGGTATTTGGAAATCGTGAAATCGGTTTTCGATATCTCTGAAAATAGAAAATGCAACCGGTATTGTTACCCCTATTACAAGTTAATTATCAATTATCATCTTAATATCTAATAATGATGATGATTCATTACGTGGTCAGGTAGTGTTCCAAGTCATTTGATTAGTACAATATATTCGGACGCGATCAGTATCAACTTCAAAGTACAATGTAACTAAAATTACATCAGTAGGGCCTATCGATCCCAGAAGATGGACTATGATAGCGTTCGAAATTTATTGTACTAACTAAATTATAAAACTTATACTTGGCATCCCCAAAATATAATACAAGTAAAGTAGGCAATGCGTTGGGACGTTTTCAAAAATCAATTTGTTAATATGTATATAGCATTTAAAGAAAGTTAATATTAACTATTATGCATAGCATCACACTATACATGGATATATGAATAATATGCATATATACAATTAATGTAGCACATTGTAATAATTACAATATTGTGTAATATTATATAATATACAATTGTAATATAATTTCCGCCCCATCCACCTGAAAACGGTTCTTGGCTAGCTAGGGCATTGAGTATCTGATTGTATTAAATCTGTGGATTAGCCCTAAGGCATGGCTAAGGTATTTATCCAGGGAGCATCGCCTTTGTGTGCAGCAAGCTGCTCTGTGTTCGTTTATCCTTGCTTTGATGCACGACTGATAAAAGTTAAAATAATTGCAGAGTGACACTTCGCATGTCATCAGAATAGAAAAATTGTCCAAAGACTTGAACATTGCTGGCAAGTAAGTCCTTGTTGAACGAAGCGAAGCGTCTACGGCTGCCAGGGAATTTAGTGATGAAGTCTAAATATATGAATATCTTTCTATTCTACGCTTAGACGGCCTCACAATGCAATCTTTTATGATTTTGCTGTTATTTGATTTTTGAAAAATCTATCAAAATGTTTTCAAATCGGTCATAGGATTACAACCTTGTGACAGTAATCACTGAAGTTTTAATCCAAATTTAGTTATTTTGTTGTAATCTGGTTTAGTCTCATCAATCGAACTTTCGTTTTGTATCAAATGATATGTTTTAGATGAGTTGCTCGCAATGTGTTAGACGTAGGCGATTTGAACATCATATTCCTGTCGTGTCTTTGTTAAAGGAATCGTCGTGTTCATGCTCCAGCAAAAAACGCAAATCGTGTTTTAGGTGCGACAACTGCATGACCTATGTCTGTTAACGTCCACGTGCATTGGTTGGCAATTATGTGGGAAGAACTAGTTTTTACCATGGCAAATGGGGAAAACTGGCAAAAGCCGACAAAAAGTGGCAAAGACTGGATAAATGGGAGGCAATGGAAATATTAGGGTACGTGGGATATAGACCTGGTACGGGTCCGCGTCTCTTTACTGGCTGTTGTATCATCCAACTGAGGTCTCGGATCCTAACTTATCCTGCCTTTGGCTACGATTGTCAGGGATTGACTTCAAATACATATGATTTCATCAGTTTTATGTGACTGATGAGCAAGGCGTATCATCATGTTTCTCTTGATGAATCTAACTTTTATGGTAGTCAGTCCTATATGTTGTCGTCACTGGAATATACTTGATAATTTTAGAATGGAGTTTTTATGATAATTGAGTTAGTCAGTTTTGAATGAGTCATGCTTAAAAGAAAAACAGGTTATTTATGGAAAATTTTGGAAGAATATAGACAATGTGAGCAAATTTTGCTCTGCATAAGAATAGACAAAAGAATGCATAAATTATAAAACATAATAATAATTGCATAAATGTGCTATTGTCTATGCACAGAAAAATACATCACATAGTTTCAATTTTCGAAAAGTGGAATATTCCACACCTAATACAAATAGAAGGCGTGCTTGAGCAAAGAAAACATACCTACAACATGCACATAAAATATATCTTACTTACGTAAATCTTAAATAAACAATTGATTATGCAAACGAATGTGTCGCTTAAACCTGAATATAAGTCACAGGCATCATGCATTTTGTACTTCATAATGAGTGAATAGATCATTATGAAATCAATAAGAAAATTTTGAATCAAGTAAATAATTCCCAATACGTGTTATGTACAATAATTTTTGTGCAAAAAAACGCTTTCATGTAGCTCATATGCGAGAAAAATCCATGGGTTGCAGATTCTGCACCTAATAACTTAAATCTAAAGATTGCGCACGTTTTACCAGCAATATACCTGCCGTACATGCAGTGCGGTACATGTAGTTACACTCGTATATTTGCTGAATTTCATTCCTTAGTAGTTTTTGTCAGTTTTTCCCATTTCTATGGTTCTTTTTTACCAAGACGGTATTTACCGGTTTTTACCACTGGTATTTGCCTCCCTTGGGAAAAGCCATTTAACGCTGCCACGTACTGATCCACATGATTAACAAGATTAGGAGAGCAGCTTCGTCGTTGATGAGTTCAGCTTCCCAGTGGTGCTGTATACTTCCCCGAGAGTAACATGCCTTTGAACACTGTCTTAAACATCTTTGCTGCCCAACTCATCAGATTCGCCAGGATTTCATCTGATGCTTCCGCTTTCATATCAAGAGCTAAGGGCATTTTTGATATCTTTAAAGGACGGGGTTATAAGAATAATTTGCTGGTTAATTCTTGCATTAAGTCCTTCTCCAAGAATAGGTTCCTCGTTTTTGGTTGTTTTTCGCCCCGCCAGATGCCATCCATCATTGGCATGTTGGGCTAAGATAACCTCTTCTAGTTTCAAGTGCGTCCTTCTGTCCTAATATATTAAAAAAATTATTTTCGGTTTGGTTCTGCTATGTTTCCTCAGGCTTGGAGAGACCTTCCATATCGTACATTCGATATGGTTGGCCTGGCCCCGCCATGTGGTATAGGTTGAAGGTTAGGGGCCGAAACCTTGCTTCATGCAGCCACATGGTTCCTCCCTGATGACTCCAAACATAGCAAACTTAATTTTGGTTTTTTAGGTTTCTAATTTTCACCTTTGTTATTTTTAGTTAGCTTCTCGTCAGCTCCATGACGAACTCTTGTTACAGTTCTTATTCGTTAAAAAATTAAATCGTTTATAAGTATTAATTTATTTCCCTTACCGTCTTCAGTTGAGTAGACTTGCCTTTATACGTATTTCGGTACCTGCTCTATACTAGAGTAGGTTACTCTATGTTGTCAGTATTAATTCATTCATTCATGACTTTTAATTACCTAATTATTTACAAGATTCTCCACTAGGGAAATTGTTTAACTTTGGGGTTTTCCGTTTCCTGGATCCTTCGAATTTTTTTGACCGTGTCGTGTCTTAATTTGATCGCCAGGTTTTGCCGCTTAAAGGGGGCCGTGTCAAACTGCTAAATCTTGACTCTACATCAAATAATATCACTCAAATTTATTGATTCAGTCATTTAGCACAATTCATATAAATGAAAACTCTTTTCTGACGAAGTGTATTCGACCAAAGTGAAGCTGACTGCTTTACGTCAATGTTTTCGTCCCACTCAGACGGTTTTCTAACATTTGTAAATGACGTTAATTATGCTTATCATGCAGTCAATCATGTAATACAATCAATGTTAATACATTGCAAATCATTTATCCTCACTGCCACACGCGTACGAAAGATAGATATACCAAGAAAATTGTCTTGGTATGTCCTTGTAAATCAGTCAATTACAGGAGTTGTCAATATCAGTAAAAACTAGACATATGCGGAGGGAAGTCAACATTCGCATGAAAAATATGCTAAATCTCAGCAAATATGCGAGATTCTCGCATCATTGTTGGTTTGAATTTGCATGGAAATTCGGTATTAATTTGTGTATAATTTCTGCATTCAGCGATTACTTAACCTACGTAAGTTAGAGTAGTTGTCGAGTTATTGCTATCGAAATTAATTTTATCACAAGGTTAATTTCAGTCACTAGGACTGTACGAATACGGTGCGGACACGTATTGTGAAATCATTCAGTGAAACTTTGTCACTTAGGATCTAAGTTCCAAAATACTTCCAATTTCGGAAAATCGTCTTTGTGGCTTTCTTTAACTAAACCAGTCTTTAAAGGTAATTTATCCAAAATCAGAGATAAAAATCTTGTTACGATGGCATGCACATACATGTAAACTACCTCATCTTACCACACATCGTACATTCCAAGATTAGAGGAAATAATTGCATGCAAATGCTGTATGGGAGTGATCTCATCGACAATCAATTGGATTAATTGTATATCTATCAGCATAGTAAATATTATGCATGCATCCATGCATTCTATGGATTTGCGATAGTAACAACAAACAAATATTTCACAAAATGAAGCATGCATGCATATCAAGAGCATAGTAGGTGCTAGTAGTATGCTAGCATAGTAGGCTACCTCTGAATAATGACGTTGGGTGACTTGGAAGGGTCATGACTTGATTTGAAAGAAATTGGAACCCACCAACATTCTTGTTAATTTGTGTTCGAGCTGCATTCTTTGAAGTATGAATTACTAATCATTTTTTAATTACTTGTCATCTAATTATAAGTACTTGATAAATATAAGAACTTGATTACCTACACATCTTTATTAGTCACACTCCTGTATCAATCATGAACTTCAAGAGATTCATCTGTGAATCTAAGCTGCTCGGTTTTGCATCGCATACGAATTTAAGTTACCTGTGAAATAGTTATCATTCAATATCAATATTTATTGTCAGTATTTTATTGTCAAATAATGTCAGCAATTAAATTGCGAATCACCTTCAGTTGCTGGTTAAAGCAAGTTCACATTCAAGTATCATTGGTTGTCTGTGTTATCATAAGTGATTCATAAACAGCATTGTTGATAATATTCAGTGTTCTACATTATGAGGACATCATAAAAAGCTCTTGCATGAAGAATTGATGAACTGTGGTACATGTAATTACTGTTGTGAGTGCATAGTAGTTATTTACGCATCTAGTGCATAATTGCTTCTTTGTAGCAGTCCACGAGTTAGATATCTTAAATGCCCGAAGCCGCATGATGCGGGCTCTTTAAATCTGGCGAGTTCGAATTCTATATGATGAAGCAATCTAATGCACCAGTTGCGTAGAGAATTTTATTTGTCGACGTGCTAAGATGATCAAAGACAGATTGCGATTATGCAAAAATAAGTCAGCCAGACAATTTTACAAAGAACATGAGTCGGCAAAGAAGCGGTCATATTTACAGCGCATACTTCAGGTTGAGAAATCGACATTCACACCTCTCATATTAACAACATCCGGAGGGGCTCCACATGAAGCAATTCAGCTTGGTGGTAATGATTCCACGGAAGAGAAAGGAGGAGTGCGCGAATGTCATCAGACAGATACGAACAGCATTGTGGTTCTCTCTACTGAGAGCTACACTGTAAGCTGTAAACCGTAAATATGCGCTAAAATTAACAGCTAAAATTAGTTAAGCGGTTTTTTATAGTTTGAAGTGTAAATATCCGTAAAAAGAGACATTTTTTTGTATCTGATGTATATGGATTTTAACTGTTACGTCATCACGAATCACGCTGTGACGTCATCATTTTAACAGATATTTACGGATATTTTCTGTGAAGTATAACAGATATTTTAGCTGCTTTTAATGGTGTACAGTTTACTGTGTACGTTGATACCTGTTCGTGGACACAGGGCGAAGAAGAAGGAAAGAGATGAAGAAGAACAAATGGAAGAAACGGAATTCAATCTGGTTCCAACTGTTCGAGATTATGAAATGCCTTGAAATCCATGCTAACCATTTTGTCAATTTTGCACTACAACTGAAAAACTTTTAACTGACTTATTTGAGCTAAATTTAATTCATTTTCCTGGTACGATGTTATTGTCTCGATGCTATAGATAATGATCTACTAATCCGGAGGTATGGCTATTGGAATGATTCGTTGTGGTAGAAGTTGTGTGAGTGTTGCTGAAGAGCTGCAACAATCGAGAATTGTTGTTTGGAGGTGGTGGTGTCGATGGAAAGCAGAGGGAGTGTTAAAAAGGAAAGAAGGATTGGTCGACAGAAAGTCTGCAGGAGGGACAGACACAGTCTAGATTTTAGATGCAAAGAGGAATGATTTGTGTCAGTCCCAAAGCTGTCTTTACATGGAGGCGCCTAAATATAGAAGTTCGTCGTTCGCAACGTTTCACGAAGATTCGCTTAGATAGAACGCTGAATCTCAATTCGGCGACGATCCACCCAGTGTCTAATTATTGAGTTTTGAGCAACAGAAGCCGCAGGTTGCTTGGTGATGAGCCCGATCGTCATGAAATGACCACTCGGCAGAAAAGTCTGTGGCCGAGAATCGAGATTCACTTGGATTTACTCGACGTTCGTGTCAGAGTGCATCGTCTTCCAGGTGAACGTTTTGCCCCATGCTGTATTAAAGAACGCGACAGATATGGTGGTGGAAGTGTTATGCTGTGGGGTGGCATTTGGCATGACGGACGAACGACAGCAGTCATCATCAAAGGCACGTTGACTGGAGAGAGGTATCTCAATGAAATTGTGCTTCCTGTTGATGCCCCAGTGGTCAGGGTGGAGGATCTCGTCTTCCAAGACGACAACGCAAGACCACATCGCTCCTCGGCTGTCATTAGGAGATTGAACATTCAAACCCTTGACTGGCCTGCACGCTCACCTGACTTGTCACCCATTGAACAAGTCTGGTACGAGCTTGGGCGGCGAGTGAGAGACCGCTATTCAATTCCACCAGTGTCCCTGAAGATTCTCTCTGAAAGACTGACAGAGCAGTGGCTTCTCCTTGAAACATCCTTCATTCAGAAACTTTGTGAATCCATGCCATCTCGGATTACTGAATGTATTGGAGCTAGAGGGGGGCACGCGCGCTATTAAAGTTGAATCTGCTACATGAGTTGTTTTTCTGTGCTAGCGACTTGGTGGAGATTGTGACTAAATTATCAAGGTATAATACATACATGTATATAAACCAGACAAAAAGAAAGAAGTTAAAGAAGTAAATGTTTCAAAAATCTGCTTTACAGGTCAAATAAAGGACATCTACCATACATGCACGGACACAATTAAATGTATTTAAACTTTGCGGCTACACTGTTGTTCGCACAATACCAATCACATACGAAGGATGCATACCAAAATATATTTTTGGTATATTTCTGTATGTATCTGTATGCTTTTCGTATGTTATTTCAAATTTGGCATGCTTTACATACTAAAGCCATACCAGCACGATGTTAAAGGAAAGCAGCAATGATTTCTAATATATGTTGATTTAAGGCCCTTTGTCAATAAAGATCACACTAATGTTACTACTGTTCTGTAAGTAGTGAGATAATGACATTCAAGAGTCATACTTCCAATACTGAATTCGATTTTAATACACGCAAGTTTAAGGCATTTCATGAATATAAGTATTCAACCATCATGTATATGTAGTTTTGAAATTAAGCACATATTAAATCCGAAATAAAAACACATTATAATTCATGAACGCAAAAATAGTTATGCTTGAGATATATAAGTCAACATGAAATCACAAAAGATATTGATTGAATGACTTGATGTTAATCAACTTGATTCATTAAGTACAGCTAATGAGTACTAATTAGGAGTACTAATAATGATGAATTTGCAACGGGTCTTGTATATAAAGCATATCAACAATTCGTATTTCATCGTAAAACAGCCAATAACAGATAGAACAGTTCGGATCGCTACATGCTAATCACATACAAAAGTAAGTATTCGTTCGCATGAAAAACATACCAGCTCTGTAAAGATACGTGCATCTCGCATCAAATGTTAGTTTCAAGTTGTATGTTTATGTTTATATGTAATTTCCGTATCCAGCGACTTACAGTGTGGTAGCAGTTTTCTTGTTAACGGCCACATTTTTTTGACATATCCGATTTTCACCTCTATTAATAAGAATTTTGGTTTGTAAGTTGATTTGAAACTTCTGTCGGTTCGACTCAAATTTTGCGTCAACTGGCCAATACGATGAACAAACTCCCATATTGCGAGTGATGCTATTCGCAAGCCATTTCCTCAGCTCCTCTTTGTCTCGCTGAGGAAATCCGAAAACAACAATTTTTCATCCGGTTCATAATTTCTTCGACAATTAGCAACATAACATTTGTGAGGCATGCTAATAAAGCAAAGAAAATAGCATTGTAGAATACTACATATTCCAAATCAATCATAACAGTTTTTGTATCATCAAAAGAATGTCAGCCCGCAGTCAATTCTCCACTCTTTGGGAGTTGTGTATCCCGAGTTTTATATCATATAGACAGACATCCCTGATAAAACCAATGCCCACTTAAGAGTGCTGAACCCTCTCATGCAGCTCATGAAGCTGACTTGCGCTGAACTTGACTTTTTCTTTCACTGAGCCTCGAAATGTCTGATTTTCATTTGTTTGAATAAAAACGCATATTATTATCATTATTATTACAGGGATAAGTGAAATCAATAGTTGAGAAAAACTGTGAAATGCGTGGAATAGTAGCATAGAAAGGCATTTAAATATTATCTAAAACTACGAGTAACTTTGAGATTTTCCTCTGAAAATACCTGTGACATAAAGCAAGTGATGATTCTGTTTCGTTTCTTTGTAACAAAGGCCTAGTTAACATCAACACAACTCCTTATTTAAGCTTGGAGCCATTCCTAGGCAAAATTGAGAAACGCAATTCAACGCATATCAAATGAAATTTCGAGTCGGAATTCCGCAGTCCTATTGTACTGAAGTGCAACGAATTATTACAAGAAAAACGAGAATATGCAGAATATCAGTCTTCTGTATTGACGGATAAAAGTCTCATTTCTCAATTTCGAGAACAGTCCTCCTGCCTCCACCGACAATGAAAATGTCGTCCTGCGGAAGGTAGGTCTTGTATGACGGACTCCCTGCAGCGGCGTATGAGAACTCATTTCCCGCCTTGTCAACAAACGGTCTCTGCTGATACTCCTTTACCACTTCATCGCCGGGTTCGGTCGTTGACGCTCCCACAGCCTCTTCTCCGACCTTCCCTCTTTGTTGCCATATCCGTCCAATATTTGACACCTTGAAAATCTCTTCCAGGATTCTAATCAGCTTGCTGACAGGAACCATTCCAGGAAGCACAGGAATCCTCCTCAGTTTTACGTATGGAGCTACTGTCCAACTGTAGTTCCCGCTGTTTTGTATCCGGCTGTCCGCTGATGTGAAGTTGAATTCGCTGCTCTGATAAAAAACAAGGAGCTCCACACCATCTGCAAGACAATCAGCGGAAATCAATGAAAGCAAGACACTGGAGATGACCTTAAAATTCAAGAATTATTGTTCATCTGCAGCAGATTCGCTGATTGTAGGAGGATGGATCTATCCTCAACCTAAAGTGATTGATTCATGTGACGAACAAATTTTTAACTTTAAATTAAAATCATCAATGCGCTGACTCGCAAAGTCAGCACACGAGACACACTCTGATTAATCATTAATCGGTACACCCCTAGTCTGCAGTCTCCGTACTTCACAACACAATTGCTAGATACAAGAAGTATATACAACGCGAAGCGAAATTCATATACAAATTGAAACTAACGATTGATTGACTTAAGATCTTCACTGAAGTTTACTGAGAAGCTGAACAACTGATTTGCGATGATGCACCGAAGAATATTTTGGCATCGATGCTTTGCATTTGCTTGGTATTGAGGAACTTGCAGTGAATTTTATTCAATTCTGCTCTAATTGTACTGAACTGTACATCCACACATCGCTTTGTATCAAAAGTTATTCCTTCTACGCAAGCCAACAACATAATTAACAATGACAAGGATGTCCAATTTTGACGTTCGCATTATTCGGTAAAACAATGCAACACAAACATACCACCGACAGGATAATGGAACGTGCAGTATTGGGCAGAATGGATGCATGACCGCATGAAATTTCCAATTTTAGTGAACTTCTTTGATTTCGGTGAAGAAAAGTTTAAACACTGTATTATTATATTTATCAAAAATATCAAATGATTGATTCATTTGTCAGTAGGAACCATTTACATATTCTACGCCTTTTAACTTTTTTACAGTATTTCT
>CAJQUW010002377.1:0-63568 GCA_907163375.1 Prostheceraeus crozeri | reverse complement strand
GAGGTAATTGGGTAGCAGTAAACGTTTTACAAACTTAGTCTATGATCAAATTAGGTTGTAAATCTCTAGTTTTCATAGAAAATGGCCTATTTCTTAAAACTTTACTAAATTTATGCACTCTCAACGGCCAAGAACCTAAGTAGTAAGTAAAACTCCACTTCTTGATAGCGCAAGATGGCCGCCGTCGCTGACGTCCCCCCCCCCTCTGGACCGGCAGAGTGTCGTGGTCGGCCGCCGTGGTGCTTCGGGTCTGACGTCCCCCCCCCCTCTGGAACGGTAGAGTGTCGTGGTGTGCCGGCCACGTGCGTCCGTCAGGTTCGCTGACGTCGTCGTCCTCCCCCCTCTGGCCGACCGTCGTATAGCGCGCGGTGGTGTGCCGGCCAGGCTGGCGTGGTGTGCCGGCCAGGTTGGGAGGGTGGACTGTCGTAGCTCACCTGAAAAATCCTAAGTGTCAGAGTAGCTTTGTATGGGTAAAATTTTGAAAATTTTCTTAAGTGTGGAATTTCGACCTGGGACCGTCACCAAAACATTTTTCATCAAATTTCACTGACCCCCCCCCCGACAGCAATCTTCTAACTTTGGTTCTAGTGAACGGATTTTGTTCGTTCGGGTTGCATTCGAAAGAGGATGAAAAACTGCTCGGCAACATTTTTTGTTGCGAGTCAATCGAGCCAGCCGTTCAAAAGTTAGAGCGGTTACAAGATTTTAGGTCGGAGCTCGCTCACCTGAAAAAATCCTAAGTGTCAGAGTGGCTTTGTATGGGTAAAATTTTGAAAATTTTCCAAAGTGTGGAATTTCGACCTGGGACCGTCACCAAAACATTTTTCATCAAATTTCACTGACCGCCCCCCCCCGACAGCAATCTTCTAACTTTGGTTCTAGTGAACGGATTTTGTTCGTTCGGGTTGCATTCGAAAGAGGATGAAAAACTGCTCGACAACATTTTTTGTTGCGAGTCAATCGGACCAGCCGTTCAAAAGTTAGAGCGGTTACAAGATTTTAGGTCGGAGCTCGCTCACCTGAAAAAATCCTAAGTGTCAGAGTGGCTTTGTATGGGTAAAATTTTGAAAATTTTCCAAAGTGTGGAATTTCGACCTGGGACCGTCACCAAAACATTTTTCATCAAATTTCACTGACCCCCCCCCCGACAGCAATCTTCTAACTTTGGTTCTAGTGAACGGATTTTGTTCGTTCGGGTTGCATTCGAAAGAGGAGAAAAAACTGCTCGACAACATTTTTTGTTGCGAGTCAATCGGACCAGCCGTTCAAAAGTTAGAGCGGTTACAAGATTTTAGGTCGGAGCTCGCTCACCTGAAAAAATCCTAAGTGTCAGAGTGACTTTGTATGGGTAAAATTTTGAAAATTTTCCAAAGTGTGGAATTTCGACCTGGGACCGTCACCAAAACATTTTTCATCAAATTTCACTGACCGCCCCCCCCCGACAGCAATCTTCTAACTTTGGTTCTAGTGGACGGATTTTGTTCGTTCGGGTTGCATTCGAAAGAGGATGAAAAACTAACCTATGACATTTTTTGTTGCGAGTCAATCGGACCAGCCGTTCAAAAGCTAGAGCGGTTACAAGATTTTAGGTCGGAGCTCGCTCACCTGAAAAAATCCTAAGTGTCAGAGTGGCTTTGTATGGGTAAAATTTTGAAAATTTTCCAAAGTGTGGAATTTCGACCTGGGACCGTCACCAAAACATTTTTCATCAAATTTCACTGACCCCCCCCCCCCGACAGCAATCTTCTAACTTTGGTTCTAGTGAACGGATTTTGTTCGTTCGGGTTGCATTCGAAAGAGGATGAAAAACTGCTTGACAACATTTTTTGTTGCGAGTCAATCGGACCAGCCGTTCAAAAGTTAGAGCTGTTACAAGATTTTAGGTCGGAGCTCGCTCACCTGAAAAAATCCTAAGTGTCAGAGTGGCTTTGTATGGGTAAAATTTTGAAAATTTTCCAAAGTGTGGAATTTCGATCTGGGACCGTCACCAAAACATTTTTCATCAAATTTCACTGACCTCCCCCCCCTCTGGACAGCTAGCTTCGATCTTGGCTTCTAGTGGACGGATTTTGTCGTGCCATAGCTCGTTTGAAAGCTAAGAGTGAGACAAATTCAGTGAAAGAAACGGCTTGTTCATATCTGTCTTCGTTCAAAAGTTAGAGCGGTTACAAGATTTTAGGTCGGAGCTAGCTCACCTGAAAAAATCCTAAGTGTCAGAGTGACTTTGTATGGGTAAAATTTTGAAAATTTTCCAAAGTGTGGAATTTCGACCTGGGACCGTCACCAAAACATTTTTCATCAAATTCTCTGAACGAGGGGGAGGGGGGGTCGGTTAAATTTGATGAAAAATGTTTTGGTAAAGGTCCCAGGTCGAAATTCGGAAGTTTTAAATTTTTCAAAATTTTCACCACACTGGAGCTCTCACACTTAGGAATTTTTTCACTTGTGGCATGTTACATGGACATGTGCTGACGGACCAACTTCCCGTGGTCATATGAGAATGGTTCAGGTGTCATATGATAGAAAATGATGAGACGAATCGTTTGCAACAAACCGCATGTCGCTACGATGAATACTTTCGGAGATAGAGCCATTTTAAGTTTTCTTCCGAGCATATACAAGGTGTTTCAAAAGTAGGCTACCAGTAGAAATTGGCCTTGAAAAGCTATGTCTTAATGCTATAGATTAATAAGCTATGTCATAATAATCTTTTTCACGATGCCACAGATAGCTAATATGCCTTGTATTCGTAAGGGGCAAAAATTCAATACTCTTTGACATCGCGTAAATCATATTAAAATATCTCATGATCTCCAGTGTATTCATGCCTACATATTTCACTACAACCCAATTTGAATCTATACCGATCATGAGAAGTCGAATAACTATCCAACATCTATCAAAAAAAAATTATTAGGAAACCATGTAAACAGATAGTAGTTGTTTCAGTGTTACTGCGGAGAAGGAAGAACAGCTGACATTCGAATGTCCTCCGCGCCCCTCAGCCTGGTGCACGAAGACGCTGTCGTCAACACAAGACAGGGAGGCGAAGAAGGAAGAACAGCTGACATCCAAATGTCCTTCACCTTTGTTAATTCCATCCTCCTCTTAGACCATCGTCAGAAGCTTCTGACGATGGCCTAGAGGAGGCTGAAATTAATAAAGGTATTAACATTAAAACAACTACCATTTTGTTTGCTTGGTTTCCTAACAAAAAAATGAACAAATGAATAACCAAGGCCTATTCAACATATCAAAAAATTAATCAACTTAAAGTTGCAAAAATTCACGAACGCAAATGCTCAAAATGTCCACCATGGACATCGGCACATTCTTGTAGTCTTTCGGCCACACTGTGGCACACAGTTCTGCATAAGTTCCTGTCATCACTGATCTCTTGACAGGCATCTGTGATGTAGGAGCGGAGTTGAGAAAGTGTGTGAGGTTTTCGTCCGTACACTTTCTCCTTTACAACGCCCCAAAAGAAAAAGTCCATCGAAGTTAGATCGGGAGAGCGAGGAGGCCAAAGGATGCTACCACATCTCCCGATCCACTTTCCTGGAAAAGTGTCATTCAGATAGCTTCTGACACTCACTGCAAAATGCGCTGGTGCACCATCCTGCTGAAAGTACAGCTCATTGAAGTTGTTCAATGACTGCATCTCAGGAATCGCAAAGGATTGGAGAATTTGAAGGTACACCTCAGCCGTCACAGTTCTTTCAAAAAATACTGGCCCAATCACACCGTTGCTTGACATACCGGCCCAGACGGTTAAGCCAGGCTGGTTCAGCTCATTTGTTGATACCATGTGCGGATTTTCAGGGAACCAGTAGACACAGTTATGTCTATTTACGTGACCTGATAGTTTGAAACTGGCTTCGTCAGACCAAACTATCTTGTCAAGCAAATCTGGGTTCTCCCGAATTTCCGACAACATGAGCACAGCAAACGGCAAGCGTCGTTCAGCATCATCCGCTAGAAGGTGCTGCAACAGTCTGGGTCGGTATGGTTTCAACTCAACTTTCCTCATCAGTCTCCAAGTAGAGCTTAGAGAAATGTCCAACTCCAATGAGGCTCTTCTTGTTGACTTCTTCGGACTTTGAACAAATGTTTGGGCCACTAGCTCCTCGTTTGATGTTATTAAAACTGATCGAGGGCGTCCTGACTTCGGTGCATTCTCTACCGAACCGGTCTTTTCAAATTTATCTCGAATGCGATAAATAGCAAATCTTGATGGAGGATTGCTGTGAAAGGCATCTCTCCATTCCATTCGCACCTTTTCAGCATTCTTGTTTTTCCAAAAGGATTTCAAAATCCATTTTCTCTGATCATCTTTTAGATGACCTGACATGACAGAAGCAGCAAATTCAAAAAAGCTTCAAGCTTGTTTAATTCACTTCAAGTCAAACTAACAGTGTTTGATTCAAATCAAATTAATTGAACATATCCATGTACGTAATGTCAGATTGGTGCTATATCTTGTCCATGATAGATTTCAAAATTCCTTTGCCAATGGAATGCTACTGCATAGACTTCTAAATGATAGTAGCAATTATTTCGAAGTCTATGGCTCATGTTGGACTGATCATGGATATCCATCGACTGATTCAGGTGTAAATCGCCAATAGAACGGTCAACATAGATTTCCTAGGGCAAAATCAACTGTTAGCCTACTTTTGAAACACCTTGTATAAACCCCCGACAACGTAAGTCTGATCACTTCATCGAAAGACGAGGTAAGCGACGGTCGTCGCTCTGAGCTCCCGATATCGGGTGTTTCAAAGGACTCTATCTTTTGAAGTAGGCAAGCTAACTTCTTACTTCAAAGTTTGTATGATAGAGTTTGATAGTGTCTTTACTACTGATAAAATTTTTTAAAAGTAGTATGAGTAGTAAAATGCGGAATTTTTTAAAAATTCTTAATTTTCAGTTTTTTCAAAGTTTTAACATATAGACTAAGGTTTTCAAGTATCCTGAGTTCAAATATGCTATCAGATTTGAAATTTAACTAAGTCTAAGGCAGCTTTGAGGGGTTAGATCCCAGCTACTGATCACTACCTTTGACTCGACGTTCCTGTTACCACTTCGGGGCATTGACAATGATGTCTTCAGCTGTAAAGAGCGGGTATCGGGGAAGATCTCTCACTTCCCTAGTGATCAGTACAAGGCCTTCGGACTGTCGACGGGATCGAGTGCCACTCACTACACTCTTTAGGAATATGACTGTACTACATGATTCCAAACTTATACAAATTTCATTATCTTACAGCTAACGATAAATCAGGCATGGCAAACGATAAAAACAGAAAATACCATATCAAAATGTGTGTGTGCGGTCGAATAAATCGCAGTGCGGACGCCAAGGCGCATGTCAAGAAGGCGGGCACCGGCCACATGATTATCCTGAATAGGGTTGCGTGTGTGAAGTGCAGAGTTTTGAAGGGTGATGAGGATGAGGCGTGTTTTTACAGAGTGCATGCTGACTGTAGTGGTGGTTTAGTGACTGACTTAAGATTTACGCAGTTGATTGTGGAAGAGAGGGAGCGAATGTTGGCGATCGAGCGAGAGGGTAAGGCTGAGAATGTTGTTGAGAATGTTGTTGAGAATGATGAGTTGGCGAGAGCGGTTGCGTCGTTGGAGGGTGAGATTGAGCGAAAGAGAGTGCTTGAGAGTGATGATGAGGATGATGTGGATTTAGATAGGGAGCGTGTGAGGAAGCGTGTGAGGAAGTTGAGCTCTTCGTCGTCGGAGGTGTCAAACATTGTCATCACCGACCCCCCGAAGAGCTCATCTTCCCCAAAAGTGAAGAGTGGTGGGATACGTAAGCAGTCGGCGAGGTGGTTGAAGGATGAAGAGAAGAGGCATGTGTCGCAGCAGATGGCGCATGATTTGTTGATAAATAAGTATGAGAGTTTGAAGAAGGTGAAGGATGAAGTTGTGAAGGAGTTGGATGAGTTGAAAAAGAAGGAACTGAAGTCGAAGGAGGTAGCGGATCAGAATATTAGAATGAGTCGTAGTGTGACTGATTTGAAGAAAAAGACGCGAGAGTTGGAAGAGAAGAATGATGAGTGTGAGAAGAGGGCGAGTGCTGCGGAGAGAAGAATGAGAGATGCAGAAGCGAAGTTTGAGGAGATGATGAAGGAGATGAGTGTGTTGAGAGCGAGGAATGTTGAGTTGGAGAGGACTGTGGCTCGGCGGGGTGATGAGAGGCAGGCGTATGAGAAGTTGGAGCGCATGAGGGATGAGTGGGAACGTGTGAATGAGGATCGTTTGTTTGAGTTTCACATCCCTATTCGGGATAATCATTTGGACGGCGAAGTACTCGTAAATCAAAGCCTCGACGAGTCCATCCTATGCTATAACGGCCATCCAACGAAAACATGTTTGCATGCCAGCCTACGAATGCGCGGTCACTTACATAAATTCTCGATTCGGAAGCGCGCGAGACTGCCAAAGGATGGCTAACTTGGTAAGTGAAAAGTAAATAAGATAGTATATCCTATTCTAATACATATCATTTTCATTGCAGATCTTTGCCCGCCTTCACCACCCCATCACGACACTCCCGAGAACGAACCATCGGCTCTCTTAAGGGCCACCATGGGGCAAGACATGATAGAACCTCCACGCGGTTTGCCCTGGGCAGTCTTCGGACTGGCGAATACTATCATTAAGTTGAATCTGCTATCAGTCAACTTGAACGTTACATCACATTAGAGGGGTATATAAACCACTACCTCTCATTTCATTTCATTTCAATCATGGAGACGCCAAACGCTGCAGTCAACTCTCCTCGCGGACCGCAGGTAAGGCCGCGAAATTTATTTGAGGAGTTTGCCAGGCTAGAGGAGCAAGACAGAGTTTTTAATAATCTTGCTCGGATTGGCAATCCGATGACAGCAAGTGTTGTCAATCCAACGGAATGGCGCTACATTCCACCTTTTAGTCACGTGCCAATTAACGTGGAAGTCGACAGTGCTACCAAAGAGAGAGTCAAAGACTCTCTCAGCAGAATTGGTAGGGTGTAAGATGACGTTACTCCCGAGAACGAACCATCGGCTCTCTTAAGGGCCACCATGGGGCAAGACATGATAGAACCTCCACGCGGTTTGCCCTGGGCAGTCTTCGGACTGGCGAATACTATCATTAAGTTGAATCTGCTATCAGTCAACTTGAACATTATGCAGTCGATTGCTATCCCTGAAGCATTCTGATTCGCTGTTGAGCAATTCATTGTTGAAAACCCTATATAAGCCAGAAGATTGTAGCGCTTCTCATTCAATTTGAAGTCACGATGGAAGCGACATCTGCCGACAACATTCCCGTCTTCATCGATGAAGACAACGCCATTCCCGAGTTCGTCATCCTCGACGAGTGGGATGAAGAGGATGAGAAGAAGGGGAAGATCAAGAGGATCGTTTGGACGGATGAGGTGTGGACTCCTAAAACCACCCGCATCCGAAAGGTGCCAGATGCACCAGTACGACCTCGGCGGTATAGGGTCTATGACAACCTAACCGTCATACCCATTGACTATTCCAGCCAATAGTCAAATTCACACCCCCAGAACGAACCATCGGCTCTCTTAAGGGCCACCATGGGGCAAGACATGATAGAACCTCCACGCGGTTTGCCCTGGGCAGTCTTCGGACTGGCGAATACTATCATTAAGTTGAATCTGCTATCAGTCAACTTGAACGTTGCAAATGAAGTTCGGTGTAATACTTCCTTTCGACAGGCGTTCCTGTAAAGGGCGGCGGTGAAACCCGTAGCTATGTATACCGCAAGGGACATTCGGCAATGGTCAATCTTGTTAAACCTCTCTGCGTCATGTTTGCAAGTGATTGCCTCTGTCTCAACGTAGTATGCATTCGCGCCAGGGCGACATTTAGCCAACTGTCGAAGGTTGCCTAAAACTTTCCATTGCATACGTTATGAGAACCATGAGTTCTACCTGTCTCTATCAATGAGACGAATTGATGAATGGAATGAAATGGGAGGACACTCACGCGCCACACGCAACATAACACACTTCTCTCTTCCGTAGTCTAACAAGCTCTTTACACATGGATCGCAGTCGATTGCTATCCCTGTATCAGAAGTGTAAGCTATCTTAATTTTATTTGACACTATTTCATCTATCATCATCGTCCATATGAAATGTTTTAAGATTTACAAGTTAGACTAAGCGTGCTACTATTTCAAAATGAAAAAGTATACATGGTTAAATCATCCACTTAAGCCCATCCGTAGTCTAACAAGCTCTTTACACATGGATCGCAGTCGATTGCTATCCCTGTATCAGAAGTGTAAGCTATCTTAATTTTATTTGACACTATTTCATCTATCATCATCGTCCATATGAAATGTTTTAAGATTTACAAGTTAGACTAAGCGTGCTACTATTTCAAAATGAAAAAGTATACATGGTTAAATCATCCACTTAAGCCCATCCGTAGTCTAACAAGCTCTTTACACATGGATCGCAGTCGATTGCTATCCCTGTATCAGAAGTGTAAGCTATCTTAATTTTATTTGACACTATTTCATCTATCATCATCGTCCATATGAAATGTTTTAAGATTTACAAGTTAGACTAAGCGTGCTACTATTTCCAAATGAAAATGTATACATGGTTAAATCATCCACTGAAGCCCCATTCAAGTACGTCAGTATGAAAGCAAAGATAATATGAAATAAAAATTTATTATGGCATGTATTTCAAAAGGTCTTCATCGTCAATATCGTCCCAGAGTCTGGCTTCACATAGATAACAAAAACAGTTCAGTTGCTTTAATCGTTCTTCCACTGCGAGCCTCACTTTGTCAATATACTCCCACTCCTCCATAGTTCGTGGCTGGGAGTTAGGGGTGTACCACTCCCATAATTGGTGGAGGAATTTCGTGCTGGTGATCTCCATCACATCGTCAGTATCGTACTGGAGATACTTCCACCTCACGCCTGTTAAGTCGGGACACTCCTTCTCACATACACTCTCTTCGTTGCCCGCTGGTAATAACACCTTCTCTACCTTCGTTGGAGCGTTTGGTGTTGAGGATGGAGAAGAGAATTTTGTGTTTGGTGTTGTCGGAGGGCTTGTCATGTTGACTGTGAATAATAACTTTGAAATGTTTTCTAATTCTTAAGTATCAACAAGCAACCAATCAGAATGAACAGCCAATGAATGATGAATATGAAAGTAGATATGTAAAGTGACATTCGTGTCATTTCACTCTGTCTTTGAGACGCATAAGTGAACTGTTGTCTAGCGAATTCTGTTATTATTTGAGGCGTACAAGTGAATTCCAAATTTGAGACGTATTATTTGAGTGAAGTCTCTATCTTGTTGAAGTATCAAGCTTAAACATAATTTCGTTGAAATGGTAAGTTGAAAATTTCTTCACTCATCTCCCTCAAACGTGTGGCTAATAGGATCTTCCTCAATTTCAGGCATCAACTTCATCACCAACACCCTCTCTTCTCGAGGAAAGTTTAGAGTTGTTGAGTCAAGGTAGGTTGTAACAATACACTGAGACTTGAACAGAGATGAAAGAATGATTTCTCTTTCAGGTGATGTGAGTTCCAGCTCAGGACTCTCGCGGCAAGGCAACGAGTGGGAATGTGCCGACTGCGGACATATGTTTACAAGGAAGCACAGTCTCCTTCGACACATCAAATAACGTGTGTGTCAACGCAAAGCGGCGTCAATCTCCGGAGGTGAAGTTGATTCTGACGATGACATCTCCTTTCCTTGCGATTTGTGCCCTCTTTCTTTTGATAGTCACTTTCAGCGATCTTCGCACAGACTTCAACACACGCATGCAAATGATCACTACACCAACGGTACCTCTACCATCTCCCTCATTAATGTTTCACATAATAATGTAGTACGCGACTACTGCATGGAGTCCAATACTCAAATAGTAGATTTTCCTGAGTGGCTCCTTCAAAATTCAAACATTATCGAAGCGCTCTTCAACAATTTAGACAATTTTAGAATGAAGGCGCTCATCTACCTTAAACTAAAATATATTAAGATAGATTTTCAAACGGGTCAAGTGACGGAGAGAATACAGTTTCATGTTCCTTCCTCTTCCGCAACCGAAGTTGTAGACTGCGAGTCTTGGCTAAATTTTCACATTCAATGTTTAAAATCAAATGTAGATAAATTCAATCAACGCGACAGCGCTCTCATTTTTGATGGTGTGGACTCAGCCATATTCAAAATTTCACTATTAGAAAGTCATGCAGCTCGAGGTACATTTAAACTACCAAAAACGTTGTATAATAAGAAAGCTGTCATCAATGTCGATTGTAAATCACAGTGTTTTAAATATGCAGTCCTATCCATCCTTCACTATAATGATATCAACGCGAATCGAAATCATACCTATAGCTATAGACAGTGGGAGGATGAACTAGACTTTGAAGGTTGTGATAGTAACAACATGAAAATCAAAGATGTAGAAACGTTCGAAAAACATAATAAGATTAAAATTGTCGTTCACGTGTGGGAGAAGGGGTTGAAGGGTGCCCGCTATAATTGACGTTCAACTTGTTATGAACGTGTAGTCAACCTCTTATTAGTAAAACAAGATGATAGCGAGGAATGGCACTACTGTGGTATTCCCAAAATCTCTCGCTTGTACACTCACTTGGGGCACTCTAACAGAGGTGAACATTTTGTATGCGACCGCTGCATCCGCTCCTTTTGGAGTAAAGATAAATTTGAAACTCACTATGAATGGTGCAAGCGAGGTAAATTACAAATGGAACGCATGCCCAAAAATAAAATATTTTCACATAGGGATAATGGTGACGAATTAAGTCCCCTGCGTGTCATTTACGCAGACATAGAATGCTACATTGATGATATCATCCACAAGCCAGCAGCCATATCCTGCTATGAAGTATGGCATGACCACTTTAGGAATAGGCAAAACAAAATGCATACTTGGCAAGGTGAAGATTGCATTTCAAAATTTCTAGAATTTCTCGATAAAGCTGCTAAATTTCAACAATCATATGATTCCCAATTGCAGCGTAAGTCACTACATATGACAGATGAAGACAAACAAAAATTTGAAAGTTGCACATCCTGTCCTAAATGTCATAAAACGTTTGATGACGATAAAATTAAGAAAGTGCGTGATCATGATCACATCACTGGTAAATTTAGAAACGCACTCTGCTCCAAATGTAACTTTTCACTTAGGTTGAGACGTCGTACACTACCCGTCATTTTTCATAACTTTAAGGGCTATGCCAGTCATATGCTCATAAAAGGAGGGTTGAGCCAGATGAAATCGTGGCAGTTTAATGTAATAGCACAAACGAGAGAAAAATTCATGGCAATGACAGCAAAAGTACCAGTAGATAAAACTAAAGAAAATAAGACAGTCTTCTTCGAAATAAAATTTTTAGATTCATTCCAATTCATGTCAGCGTCACTAGCTTCACTCGTTCGTAATCTCAAGTTTCTTCCCCATAGTCAAACTTTGAAGAAACACTATCCAAACTTAACGGATGAAATAATCACTCGCAAAGGAGTCTTTCCTTATGCGTATTTTAGCTCAATGTCTAAACTAAATGAAACAACCCTTCCTTCCATTGACAAATTCCAAAACGATTTGACGGGTGAAGATTGTCCAGTAGAAGATTATGAACATGCTCAAGAGGCATGGTTAAAATTTGTATGTAAAACGTTTGGCGATTATATGATCGCTTACTTAGAATTAGATGTCATTTTGCTGGCTGATGTCTTTCAGGAATTTCGACGAGTGGCATTAGAAGAAGACAAATTAGATCCTGTCCACTTTGTCAGTCTACCAGCCATGTCCTTTAAATCAGCCTTTAAAATGACTGGTGAGACCATTCATCTCTTACAAGACCCGGAGATGTATAATATATTTGAGCGCGGAATACGCGGTGGTCTCACATTTGTAAATAAACATCATATAAAATCTGAAACAGTAGGTGATGATCATATCCACCTAAAGTACTATGACCAAAATAATTTATATGGCAGTTCACTGTCTAAACCACTACCTCATTCCGAGTTTAGTTGGTTAAATCAAGATGAGCTTGAGTATTACTCCAACCCTTCAAACATACCGAAGATTCCAGATGAAGGTGATTGGGGATATTATTTTGAAGTGGATTTGATTTATCCAAATAGCATTAAAAATAAAACTGCTGATTTCCCACTCGCACCTGAATCTGGTGAAGTGACTGAAGATATGTTTTCACCATTCATGTCACAATTTCATAATAACTTAACAGAGTGTGGACAGCCAAGGTACAAACCATGCCGCAAACTTTTACTAACCCAATATGATAAGACAAATTATCTCGTACACTTCTGCATACTAAAATTCTATTTAGAAATGGGCATGCTTCTAAAGTCAGTTCACCGCATTATCAAATTTAGACAGAAAGCCTTCCTCAAACCCTACATAGATAGTAACAGCCAAAAACGTGCACTCGCCCAAAATAATTTTGAAAAGGATTTTTATAAATATAAGAATAACAGTCTTTTCGGAAAGACCATGGAGGATGTTAGAAAACGTATGAACTACAAACTAGTCGTTGATGAACAAAAATATCACAAATTGACCTCATCACCTCTTTTCATTGATAGAGACATCATCGATGAGGATCTTGTAGGTGTTAAAATGATAAAATCAGAAGTTGAGTTGTGCAAACCCATCTATATTAGGCAAGCCGTTTTAGATTATTCCAAGCTTGAAATGTATCAACTCTTCTACAAAATATTAAAACCATGCCCTCTCGTAAAAGAGGTTCGCTTGCTGGGTGGTGATACAGGTAGTTTCTTTTTAGGAATTACGAGTACCACTCAAAAAGATTTAAATTTTAATGAAGTAGGCAAGTCATTAGAAAAATATTTCGACACATCTAACTACAATCCCACTCATCCACTCTATTCCATACAGAATAAAGCCAAACTTGGTTGTTTTAAGGATGAAACAGCAGGAAAGGAAATAGATGAAATGATTCTCCTCCGTCCTAAAATGTATTCCATGAAATTAAAAGAATGTGCAGATAGTATTAAGCGTGCTAAAGGTATATCAAAATCCATTGTTCATAAAATGAAACATCGGTCCTATAAGAAGGCCTATAAAAATAAAAATATAACGTTTGTCAATATGACAATCTTAAAATCTCAAGTTCATACTGTGAAAACGTACACGTTCAAGAAACGAGCACTTTCAGCATGGGAGGATAAGAGGTGTTGGATAGGACATAACACATCTCTTTCACATGGACATCCTGACACAAACATACCACCACCCAAAAGAATAAAACTCACGCTACCACATTCAGGAGATGTATTGACATAATCAACTTTAACTCAGTATTTTGATGTTGCTTTTTGTAGATATACATGGTTGTTTTATGTATCGCATGAGATAGTTTCTTCCTTGTGAATATATGCCTACAGTTAGCTCATTCCCCCTATATCTGTGAAAAGACTTTTTCATATACATATTTTTATTTCAATAAACATATCACAATGACTTCACTTTGTTTTCCGAAACACTAAAGTTACGAGGGATTTAGTATCTTTCACATGGATGCACTCTTGTAAACCATTGGTAATTTTGATAGCAATAGAGGGTATAGTTTGTTTGACGACGGGATGATAGAAAATAGATTCAAACATCTTCTCGACTATTCCATATGAAGCGTCTTTATCATGAATGAAATCGCGTAAAATGTATTCTTTTTTCTCACCAACAGAAATAGGTAGAATCAAATCACTTTGAATGTAAAGGTGCTGTTCATGTTTATCAAGTGTCATTGGTGTTTCTATACCAATCGTATGCGCAGCAGCAAACACTGTTTGTAGCATTGAAAAACCAAAGAGTTTTTTCAAATTTTTACTCAATTGACATTGAATGTCATCACCCAGTTTCAGAACAACGCGTTGATTTTCAATTGAAAACGAAATGTGGTGTGTCTTTACATCATATTTACTTTTCATCACATGCTTCAACTTCTGTTGTATATAAGGATTTACTACATGAATGAAGCTTTCAACTGTATGATATAGACGCGGCATTATATTGATAGCAACTTTAGATTCTTCATAAGACTGGTAAATTTTCTTGATGCGATCACCATAGATGTCCACCCACCATTCATCATTAACTGAATCAGCTTTAGTGTGATATTCATGAGAAGCATACACCACACCGCTTCCAATAATAGGTGTTAGATGTCTTACAAAATGACGCAAGGTTGGAGAGAAATAAACTGTACGTTTGTCATTATATTTCTGAATAACCAACTTATTTTTGTCCGCCATAATTTTCTCTCCATACTTCTTACCCACAGTCTCATTCCATCGTTTTACTAACTCAATAACTGATAAAAGTTGAACACCACGCTTTTTCAAAATGATGCGTTCTTCGCATTCTACAACATCTTCATCAAATATTTTAAATCTATAATGAAATTTGTTGATTCGATTTGAATAAACTTTTTTAACATTTGCAGTAGCAATTGATGTTAGATGTAGTCCATGACCAAAACCAAGATGTGGATAGAATTCATTATCCAACCTCAGCGTAAGACCTTTAGTAAAAGAATGAAAGCGGAGGAACTGTCTCCCACTCCAATGATAGATAGTAAATTCATAAGCTTTCTGATTTTTATTCTTCATGATGGAAGTATTACAACTGTTGAATGCCTTAATAATTTTCTCATTCCCAAATGGTTCATAAGAATCTGATTTTATCTGAATCCATTCATAGTTCCACTTTCCATCTGATGTTAAATTGTATGGGAACTGAAATGCTTTATTCATCGTTATTCCATCATGGGTGCGAGGAGTCAATATCATTTCTTCCAAATCATTCACATTCTGAATATTGCTATCATAGCAAATACTAGAAACGCCAACCTCCCATTCACCTTCTAAATGCAGTGGCCGATTTAATTCTACTCGATAGTCTGATGGTTTATTTTTGGGAAATTTATTCATAGAAGCATTACTGGGCAAGTAGATTAGAAACGAGTCCTTATTTTCACTTTCCATATTATTCACATTGGAAAAATATATTAGCATACTTTTGCATTAACTCTTCATTCGGAAATGGAGTATGATACTTGTCACAGCATCTTTATGAAAAGGAATCAACGCACCAGCATCGTCATAAATGGCAATATCAATTTGTGGGATGTAGTTTGATTTCAGCTTTGTATAATGCACTTTCTTGAAAGTATGCTCAGATAAAATACTGCAGCTTTTTGGCTGGTATGGTATCATTGCTAGCAATGGAGCTTCAACATCTCCCACACGTACATCTTCACCAATATTGGAATATATCTGAAAATAGTTAATACGACGCGATAGCGACATGTCTGCGCTAGCTTTGGTTACAGTACCACTTTTAAAGATATTTTGATCAAAACCCAAAATGTGCATTAGAGTTTTATCCATAATTAGTTCAATACCTTTTCCACTTATAGTGAGAGACAAAGTACCTTCTTTTTCAGAAAATGAAATATGTTGCTCATTAATCACTTCATTTAAATAATCTACAACCAATTTAACCGAAGTAATAATGCGAGGCATCAACACTCTTGTTTCATGTAAGATACCACCGAAAGGCTCTACACACTTTCTGTATAAAGATACGGTCCATTCTGTATCAAATTGATTTGACCTTTCACATGGTAAATGTTGCATATCAGATTTTCCATGAACAGCTGCAGAACGATGTCGTAAGAACTGATGAAAATCTTTTGAACAAACTAATACTAGATCATCATCATTTAATTTCCTTATTGCAATATGATTAGATGATTTGATATAAGTCAATGTTGCTACTTGTTTGCCATCAACTCGAAGGAGATAATTAAATTTCTTCAATAATGTTTCAGGAGTCATGTTTGTCTTTCTTGGCTTAATCACAATCTTCTTCACCAACGTCTTCTCATTTCTTGGAATAAGATCTACATAATAAGCTTCCTCTCGATATATTAACTGTTTATGACCACTTATGTGGTAATTAACGTTAAAATTATCATAGCTTGTTAAGGCGCTAGCGAGGTAACCTAAATCATTTCTTAAACTTGGACTTAAACCAACAATCCAATCTTTCTCAACTACATGATGTACATAATTATAATCATCATTGTGCGGAGTAAATTGGACAATATGTTTACTCGCTTTATTCAAGAAATCATATATAAACTTTTTACATGATAAGAGATCTTTCTTTGGCCACTGTGGAATGTATACTCGGCACCCCTTTTCACATTGATAAGCAGCTGTACGCCTCATATTAATAGTCATCACCTCATGATCAAAAGTATAGACACAGTTGCTATAAACAAGTTGAGTGACACCCACTTCCCAATTTCCATTTAGCTGTTGTGCATGATCAATGGGAGTAGAAAAGAGTGCGGCTCGATTACTAGTAAATCTCTTTGTAGCCGCATTGCTAAGCAAAATATGATAAAACGACATTTTTATATTGCTGATCTGCGACTTTGCATAACATCATGAAGACTTGGATTTTGGACTCTCTACAATATATCAGAGTTGATCGTGATGGAAACGTACATTTCAAAAATTCTCATGGTCATACATCAAGAGGAATTACATTAACATGGCGACAATTTGTCAACCTCAATGATATCATGAGGGATTTGGAATATTTTGAAACATTAAGATTCATCTCCTTGGGTGATCAAGTTTGGCTTCAACATTACAGAAATGAAATTCAAATCTACCATTCTCATTCCGCAAACTGTTTCTCATTTCGCAAATACAATTGGGAGAAGTATAGAAGATATATACATCGCTCCATCATGACATTTATTCGTCGTGAGTTCATCGCCCTACTATGCAAATCTTAATCAGACATGACTACCACACATCATGAGTTGGAAATTAGATTCCCTACAACGTATTGAAACGGATCATGATCGAAACGTCTATTTCAAAGATTCAACTGGAAATGTGAGAAGAGAGTTTGCTTTATCTTATCGTCATTTTCAATCTCTACATCATATCATGAAGGACTTGAAATACTTCTATATGAAAAGACATTCACGTATTGGAAATCGCATCTGGCTGCGCGTCAACAATCGGCGAATTCAACTCTATCATTCCCAACTTCATACTAACTTCACATTTCATCAAGGTAGTTGGGAAAAGTATAAAAGGAAGGTACATCGCTCAATTTACTCATTCTTTCATCATGAAGCGCCATCGCTACACCATCGTCACCATTCTCCGTCGCTTCAGACTCTACACCAAAATCGATCTCACATCATTACACCAACACCTTCCAAACAGCAAGTATTACCCGGGCCGACCTCAAATGTTAGTGGTGAAGATGAACAATTCACGGAATCTTCAACTCTTCCCAAATGGGACTGTACAGATTCTCGGCGCCCTTTCTCATTCATCGGCGCAGTCAATGTGCTTAGAGCTACAGAGACTACTACGTCGGATATGGAAGAGGGAGAGGTGTGTGATGTCGAATCTGACTGTGGACAATATGGTGATCTCTACTCAATTGAGTGACAGTCTATCATTTTTGAAGATTCGTACCAGCAGTTACAATTTGTGTTATGAACCAGAACTTTTTCCTGCAGCTCTCATTAGTTATTGGTTACCTGTGCATGTGGCAATCTTTCATAATAGTAAAGTGATCATTACTGGACTAAAATCTCATGTACAAGCAAATGTGATCCTAGACTATCTCATCGAGTATGTACGTACCCAGCGGATTGTAAAATAAAAACAATTTTTCCAACATGATGTTTTTATTTCAAATCATGATAGAACTTACAAATCATTTTTTCATTAGAGGATGGATTACATGAAAAGTTTTGAATAATAGATGCAAATCGAGATACATGTAAACGTTTTAAGATGAAGTACAGTACAAAAGCACCGCACGTTGATGAAAGTGGATTTTGTAGTATGCGTTCATTTCGCTGATATTGACGCGTATGTTTTCTCAACCACTGCTGTGTTGGTATATTTGGAGGTTGAGCAAGAGAGTCAAATAGTTCACCACGTCGGTCTTCTCCAATAAAGATCGCTTTCCAATGCTCACCGCCTAAATTCTGCGAATGAGTGTTTAGCACAATAAAGATGGGATAGTGATTTACTGCAGGTGGTAAGGTATCGAGTGAATAGACATTATCGAAAGCTTTCAACGTCGCTTCGTCTGCATTACGCTGCACTTTAGTCTTAATATCGTCAGCAGTCAACCAACTCATTAACGATTATACTGAAGAATCACGTCACGATACTTTGTAATTTCAATATTTGAATCGAAGACTGCATAAATTAATACATTGATCGTCTCAGGTAGTGTTCTTTTGAACGTCAAATCCAAACGAATATTATGAGGCACGTTCGCTTGACGATAGGGTGCACTAATATCGCTGTCAGCAGTCAAATCAAATGCATAAATAGTATATCCACTCTTAAACTCTTTCATAGTCAGTCCGTTGGTGTCATCCGTATTGTAAAAGCCAAAGACATCCATAAAATCAACATAACTGCGCATAAATTGATCCGCAGCAAAATCTGGTTTGTAGGGTGGACCAGGATGACTCACACCATTTACACGTAAAGCAATTTCACTTAACTGATTGTGTTTAAAATTGAAAGGATTCTTCTTTATATTACCATTAAATGCGTCATTTTCAACCATTGCCACCATGAGGAGCTTCGGTGCTTCCGATGGAAAGAGGCCATCTTTCATGAAACTCTTTTGATCTTTAGGAATTGTAAAGGTGAGAAGCTTTGTATGCTGAACGGGGTAAATGGCATTTTGGCGGTTAAGACCTTCAGCATGTCCTCTAATGACACTTGGATTCGGTACTACTCGACGAATGTAAAGTGCAATATCTTCCACATGAATTCTAAAATTGTCAACTTTAGCAAATGCATTCAGCGCAAATTCAGGCTTATTCAATGTCAGCTTGAGTCGCATGCTGGTATTACAGAGTAAAAACTTTGACTGTCTAAAGAAGTCTAAATTTAGCGGACCATATAGCTGACATACTCTACTATCTTTAATCATAGCAGATCGCTTTACAAAGCCACTGTTTGTTTCAACATCAAATTTTCCTGCTTCATCTCTGTACCATCCCATGGCTTCCATATGACTTTTTTGTGCTGCTGGATGAAACTGTGATACATGATTGAAATATGATTTATAGGGATAATCGCTTTGACCACCTTCCACCTGCTGCTCTCCAATCGTTAGAGAAACATCACGAAGTAATGTAGTCAATGGTAAATTGTTCAGTCCAACTTTATGTGTATCGTCAATAGCAGTTCCATCTGCTTGCTGAATTCTAAACCTCAAATCAACCATCGCATAACTCAAATCTATGTAGTCATCACTACCACCAGGAATAACAAATTCAATGGGGCCAGCATTCTCAGCTGTTCGAGGATGATAATCTACAATACATGAACTAAGAATATCTGTCTGTATGGCTTGTTGATCAAACAAACAAAAACCAGAAGTTTTACACTTCATGATTAGAAGTTATGGCAGCGTCGTCGTTTAGCGCCTGATGAATGATTAGAGCCTCTGCGACGTTTGCGTGAATGCCTTTTGACTGAAGATCGCACCTTACCAGCTCCGCGATGTTTCCTCCTTCCTTTTTTCATTCGTTTAGGTGATTTCTTTCCTTGAGTAACACCAGCAAAGGTCTGCTTCAATGTTTTTAAACCGCGTTCCTTCCGACGATTCAACAAACTGCTCTTAAAACTTCTACCTCTGGAAAGATCACTAGCAACATCACCAGCAAAGCCAACGGCATTACTTAAAACATTTCGTTTTAAAGATCTACCGACATTGGATATGAGAGGTGCTACAACAGATTTCAGTGCACCAAGTATGCTACCTCCACGTTGGCGGCGAGCGCCGATGTAAATTTGTCCTCCACCACTTACATAGGAGGGTCGTGAATAAAATGAGGCAGTTGGATTCATAGCTCAAACCCTAAACATTGTTAGTTACAACTTTGCATGAATCACTGTCGATCACTTAGGTGAAAGATGTCAGCACGACGCATCCAAGAGTTCATACTTGAAGGATAACCAGTCCATTTAACAAGACACCATTCTTCACCTTGCCGTTTTTTACATCGAATGATTTTCTCTACCAAATATGTTTCACTTTCAGTGACTACCTCAATCTCATCGCGGTAAAAGCTACCCTCAATTTCTTCATTATCGTAATCTTTCAACTTGTAGGTCGTCGGAGAGTCTTTTTGATTAATCCTTGATACTGTAAATACCTCCTCTGTCCAATTCGGAAGGTACCCTTTAGCAAAAACACTTTTCACTTTTGAGATACGAACTTTATCACCAATTTTCACATCACTTTTCACATGAGTGCGTTTACGTTGGAATGATTCGCGCACTTTATCTACATTGTCAGCATTTACATCTACTGGTCTGAGTCCAATAGAACGATGGATAGAGTGATTGTAGGCATGGAGTGTATCTTGTAGAACCTTTGTCCAATTTTGTGTCAAGTTGGCAGTAAAATGTCGCCACAAGCGATTTTTTAATGTGCGATTAAAACGTTCAACGAGTGCAGCTTTATAAGCACTCTTTACACTAAACAACTCAATGTCATGCCTCTCAAATAATCTTGTCACATGCTGATTTTCAAACTCTTTTCCTTGATCACTCTGAATTCTTTTTGGAATGCGGCCTTCTCGAAAAATTGTTTGGAATGCTTTTGCTACTCCTTTCCCTTCTTTAGTTTTTAAAGGTTGAGCCCACGCATAACGCGAGAAAATATCAATGACGGTTAAAATAAAATTATTGCCCGAGTTATGTTTTGAAATGGAGGCAACATCACACAAATCTGCTTGCCACTGTTCATCGATGTCATGAACAATATAATGGCGGGTGCGGTACTTCTTTTTCGCTTGTTTGTGGAGTGTATAGGTAGCCTGACCCTTTAACCATCGTTTCACTTGTGATTGTGGAAGACCACTCGCTTTTGATAATTTCTTGATAGATGCAAATCCTGCCGGATGTTTTACATCATAATAGATTGACTTCAAACGTTCAGTCGATGACGACTGACTCTTTTTTCTCCTTCTCATCCTTTTGTTTTCTTGCCTTTCTACATTTACAACAACTGCAGCATTTAGCTTTAGCGGTTTTGCAATCGTGTTCACATTGCTTAGGGGTTTCATTGTGAGAGCTGGCGCAGCAAGTGCAAGTGACAACGACATTCACCTCTGGCGGCTCATTACATGGCAAGCAACACATCTGCTTCATATTAATAGTCTGAGAACATGTATTTCCTAGGAGGAGCTGTTTTACGTTTTCCTTTTACTAGTTTTAGTGGTGATGTAGATCTACGTCGAGTTCTTCCTCTTGTTTGCTTAGTGAGTGTGGGAGGGGATGTAGCAGGTGACGTCTTAAACCAATTTGTTGGCATTTTCATCGCCTGAAGCATTGGAGCAGTAGCCACTGTTGAATCAAGTTCTTTCAATGTCTCATTATTTAAAGCAAATTTTGGCACATTATGCTTTTTCAATAGTTTAAGAAAGTATGACCAACCAGGTGGAACATAGCCCTGACGGCGCTTTCTACGTGTCGCATACTGAATCAAGTCTTCATAACGTGAAGCATCAATCACTTTATTTTCATCTGTAATGATTTCTCCTCTATCATTTACATTGAGATGGGGTTCAATACTGTTGAAAAGAGATATGGCATGTGCGCGAGATGCTAAAGGTGTAGCAGTCGATACAGAGTCACGCATCTTATTCTTCAAGTTTTTCAATTGCTCAACAGTTTCCGATTGTAATAATACAGCACGATGTGGATCTTTGATGTGAACATTTTGCTGATAATCTATTTCTTTCCTATACATTTGATTTGCAAGAGGTTGCTTTACTTGCTGCATGGCAGTCAATTGTACATATTCATCCTGAGGAATAACAATCATGCGAGAATAAGAACTCATAGTTTGTAGATAATCATGGGAGTTTTCAAAATATCACTTCGAAATCTAAATTCTTCCGGACACTCTTGCGTAAAGTCAATGAATAAGTAACCGTATGGTTTTTCAGTAGCTGCTTGAAAAATTTCAATTAAGGCTTTTGATCCTCTGGGTGCAACTTGTCGCGCTAAAATTTCAAATTGACTTTTATCTCGCGGATTCTTGAAAATAGCATAATAGTGTGTATTCAGGTTTCGTGTACGAGCTTCTTTTCCATCAGGAAACAAATTTTGTGTGATATAGATGATAAAACACCTTTTATGATGTGCTGCACGAGTGAACATATCTGTAACATCTTTTGAATTCTTACTTTCTTTTAATAAATCATCCAATACAACAACATCATTAGACTGAAGTTTATCCACTGGAATAATTCCTTCATGTCGAATAAAGTTGCGACTTTGCAATTCCTGAAATAGCGACGGTTGATAAATACCATAACACCAAATCACTCGATTGATAGGTTCCTTAAACAACTCCCTTCTTTTATCCAATAAATTCAGCGTGAAAACAGTTTTACCTGCATGAGATGGACCTGATACAGTCAGAACTTTATCACATTGAAGTCTGAAATCCATTTTATTACTTTGAGATTCAACATTTGCATAATTAACGTCTAGAGCCAAAGATATTACCCAATAGGTTGCCCACGGCAGGAGCTATCATTGGAAGTATTGCTGAAAGGAAACCGCCCTTTTGTGTTAGAGTTTTCCTCTTTCTTTGAAGGGTGACTTTAGGATTGGAGATGAAACGCAATTTCGTAGCATATCGCTTAAGTAACTTTCGTTGTTTTGGCGCTAATTTCTTCGTCCTCAACTTCCTCACATGAGAAATAATTTCACGGATGAATTTATCATTAGCATGTCGTATAGCATTGTATCGCTGATTTGCTTTCATTCGTCGGAGAGCTTGAATGGCTGAAGAAAACTTTTGACTTTTACGTTTCGCCATTTTCCGTGTTAGTCTTTGCTAAAACCTATCTTTACCACATTTGCATAGGTACTAACTATTGCGACATAAGTGACACTCGAAATGAGCAATATCACAGTGGCTACATTTGCAAAGTTGAATGCAATTACGTATGAAACAGCGTTGACAAAAAGCATGCTTACATCTCTTGAAGATGCGCTTTTCATTTCCATCCTTTCGCTTACATACATCACAACACATAGTTTCACCGTTACTGATGTCTATAGCAAGTCTTTTTGAAGATATGAATTTGCTAGCCTTTTCTAAATAATAGACGCATGTACAGAAGGAATATACTTCGAGAGTGAGCAGACATAGCTCGAAAACCAGTTGTGCTACAATCAAGTACCACTGCATTTTCAATTTTTCTTTATGGAAAGTTGAATGTGAATATCTGAAATCGCTTCAATCACTAGACTGCTACCATGATGGTTGAATGCGTTAAGACGTTCAGCAATTTTTATCATATGTCTTTTAAAAAATTCTTCGGGGTGATCTACCACTTCCATTGAATAAGAAGCAAAATGGAAAGAGCGACTTTCCACCTCTTCCTTTCCAAAATGACTAAACTTAATTTTCGCAACTAATCGCGCCATGACAATGCTATCAGAGAATGTATTCATTAACTCTAGAAATAGAGTGCTAGCATCATCGACCACTGCTTCGATGTCGGTCTCATCTTTATGAAAATTTATCACATAATCTTGAACAGCTCCTTTTAAACTTTGCCTATGAAAATGTAATGTTCCGCAGTCGTTTGAGAAAGACATGATCGCCCTTTAACTAACCCATCCATTGCATGAAAACAACTCTTCTCATAGTAACATTTATTGAATAACGGTAACAAGCATGCATTATAAATCAATGGTTTGAAAGAGATAAAATAGATACAGCTGGTAACTATCATACAGCGAGCAATGATAACCATACAGGACTTTGGCAGTGCTGAGGTAAGGAGGAAAGAAGCATTGGTTATGAATGTAGCTACTACAACGAACAGACAAAATAGGAACAGACAAATCCTTAAAACGTTTCGTGACTTCATGATAGTGTTGATTCACTCTACTATCCCAAGGTGGGAGCAAAATATCATCAATGATTAAATTAGGAAATACTTTCCTCTCCTTACCAGGATTATTACAAAAGATGCGTATAACATTGAAAGCAGCTAACCATCGTTTAAAGTCAATAAGAAGAGCACTCTCACAAGAAAAGCCATAGTCTTGCAAATATTTCAGATTAAGTCCATGAATGTGTTTTCTCGCCCATTGATCAACATTGGGATTGCAGTTGGCATGTTGATGATAGACACTGACAATCTGATATGTCCAATTGTTCATAGCAATAGCACTGAGCTCCTGTACAGGTTCACCCTCACAATCCATAAAAATGATGATAGAAGCCTAAAACGGAAATTTACACATCTAAGGAAACGTTCTATAACATATTACAAAATGAAGAATTACATCGATGCTTTTCACGACAAAATACACAAATGATATGATGGCAACGAAGAAGTAAAATGTATCTAATAAGACCACGTCTACGACACTCAAAGCACATAAGCGAATTGTCATAGGGTAGAGTTAGGAAAGGACTAGTAATTCTCCTTCTTTGATTTGCGTTTTGATGCAGCATTCTTCTCCGACTTGCGCTTCGTACCACTGCTGTTAAGGATTTGATCAATTATGTCGTCCACGTTGGGTGGTTTTGGAATATATAGGATGGATTCCATATGCATGGAGAGAGAGGCTATTTTATTATCCTTATGCCGACCATAATATAGCCCATTCACTTTGAAAAGGATATCCCAAGTACCTTCTCCGAGCTCGTCGCATGTGATGGGTGTTGAATGATCTCCCTCCTTCTTATAGTAAGTGCACCAATGTGATACCGGTAGGCAAATGTGATTACCATCCCAAATCTTTCTATAGGGAGTATCCTTGTCATCTCTCGCCTTCCACTCTTGAGCAAGAGGAGTAGGAATGTCCATATTTAATGTCACGTACTCCTCAATAATATCAAGTTGGTGGCGAATGTACGGACTCACGGGGATCAGTATGTAGTCCCCATACTGATTGTGCATTATCTTGACATCCGTGGAAGGGAGCATTCCCGTTTGGAGTACTACGCCATGATCGTCATAACGCAAGACTTGTTTAAATTTACGCTGTAGCGGTGTAGGATTATGTACCTTGGTTGTTTCTTCCACTGGCCTCAGTTGTAGATGATCTGATCGTAGCGAACCTTGTAACGTTTGACCGCCATTTTGTCCTACTAGCGCAGCAGATGGAGTAGATGCCTGAAAATGGAAAAGATTGTATTAAGTTTACGTTCAAGGGAGGAGAGGGAGGAAAGTAGCGACTTACCATTTTAGTTGGATAATAGAATAGAATAGAGAGAGGAAATGTGCGTCCGTCACTCGTGTGATTCAACGATGGAATGATTCTCACTGTGGAAGGCTCGCTATTTATATAGAAATGCTTGATTCTCATTGGATGATGATCCTCATTGGACAATAACATCAAGCTGATTCCAAATCTGGCCTCCGTTTACCAATCCGAGCCTTCATTCGCCCGCTGGAGCTGTTTCTTGGGAAATTCTAACTCTATCGTTTTTCGTCAATCTCCCAAAATCTTAAATGGTGTCTCACATCTAAACGAAGACAGATAGGAACAAGGCGATTCTTTCAGTGAATTTGTCTCACTCTTAGCTTTCAAACGAGCTATTGCACGACTTTCTACGATCTCTAGAACCAAAGTTGGAAGATCGGTGCCGGGGGGGGGACGTCAGCGAAACTTTTTCTCTCCGATTGACTTGAAACTCACCATACCGATGCAGAATTTCACGCTGAATCCGAATCTGGCCTCCGTTTTCCCATCCGATGCCTCGTTTTGACGCTACAGCCCAAAACGTCCAAAATTCTAACTCTGTCGTTTTTCGACAGTCTCCCAAAATCTTAAATGGCGCCTCACATCTAAACGAAGACAGATATGAACAAGCCGTTTCTTTCACTGAATTTGTCTCACTCTTAGCTTTCAAACGAGCTATGGCACGACAAAATCCGTCCACTAGAAGCCAAGATTGAAGCTAGCTGTCCAGAGGGGGGGGAGGTCAGTGAAATTTGATGAAAAATGTTTTGGTGACGGTCCCAGATCGAAATTCCACACTTTGGAAAATTTTCAAAATTTTACCCATACAAAGCCACTCTGACACTTAGGATTTTTTCAGGTGAGCGAGCTCCGACCTAAAATCTTGTAACCGCTCTAACTTTTGAACGGCTGGTCCGATTGACTCCCAACAAAAAATGTTGTCGAGCAGTTTTTCATCTTCTTTCGAATGCAACCCGAACGAACAAAATCCGTTCACTAGAACCAAAGTTAGAAGATTGCTGTCGGGGGGGGGGTCAGTGAAATTTGATGAAAAATGTTTTGGTGACGGTCCCAGGTCGAAATTCCACACTTTGGAAAATTTTCAAAATTTTACCCATACAAAGCTACTCTGACACTTAGGATTTTTCAGGTGAGCTACGACAGTCCACCCTCCCAACCTGGCCGGCACACCACGCCAACCTGGCCGGCACACCACCGCGCGCTATACGACGGTCGGCCAGAGGGGGGGGGCGACGTCAGCGAACCTGACGGACGCACGTGGCCGGCACACCACGACACTCTACCGTTCCAGATGGGGGGGACGTCAGACCCGAAGCACCACGGCGGCCGACCACGACACTCTGCCGGTCCAGAGGGGGGGACGTCAGCGACGGCGGCCATCTTGCGCTATCCAGAAGTGGAGTTTTACTTACTACTAACCTATACAAAATGGTCATGGAATCCTTCACTGGTGTCCTACAGAGGTAATTGGGTAGCAGTAAACGTTTTAAAAACTTAGTCCATGTTCAAACTAGGTTGTAAATCTCTAGTTTTCATAGAAAAAGGCATATTTCTTATAGGTTTACTAAATTTATGCACTCTCAACGACATGGAACCTACACAAAATGGTTGTGGAATACTTCACTGGTGTCCTACAGAGGCAATGGGTAGTAGTAAACTTTTTAAAAACTTAGTCCATGTTCAAACTAGGTTGTAAATCTCTAGTTTTTTTAACCTTTACTTTACCAAGAAAAAAAGTAACATGGTTTACCATGGGGTGCGATCCACCCCAATTCACAATTGGTTGTTGTAAATGCTTTTAATCAATCTTAGCAATATCTTCATACTAAAAGATTTTCGAACACTGTTGAATAGTGCTAGTAGCACGAATAAAGCAGTCAGTTTTCGCAAGTTTTTGTTTTAATTGACTTAAATTTAATCACCGTTTCGGAAAATACTTCACCTGTTGACTGGCATTATATCACCTGCATACGTTCTCTTTCTAAAACGATTTGTGAAAAATTTGTCTGTATATAGCGGTGGATATGTCAAGAAAAAGTAAGTATGAATTTATTGGATTCTGAATATAATGGTATTTACTGTACGAAGTATCAGGAAACTCTAATTTATCTTGAAAAACTAAGTGACTATATGTAGGATAATCGACTGATGTAACGGCAGATCTTTCTAATCCTGAAATTTTAATCTTTCGAAGGGTAAACAGACGCATCCTGACTATACACATACCTGACTCTTCCATTCGTAATTGAGAAAATATGTTTTTAGATTAGAAATAGTATAAATGAAAAAGGTAGGTCGACTCAGAACTCGACCCTGTGTCAAGCTACTTCATGATCTGTAGTTCTAACCACTATGCCATGGAATCTTATCATAGAGTCGTAGCAATTTACTGTCTATATCTAACTTGTCTGCATTTTTCATTTCTCCTGTACATTTGATTAAAATTACTACACGTCAAGCACTGGAGAGAAAAGTTACGGAGTTGAAGAAGCATTAGAAAGACTGTTACAGCAGATCTCATCAGATGACGACTACGAAGGCGACGAAACTCTGGATAGTGATGTTGATGACATAGTCATCGATAACCCAACAACAACTGTATCTGATCATTCTGACGAAGACAGTGCATACGACACTGATAGGATAATTGAATCCATGGTGGCTGAAATCCATGAAGATTACAATACGATGAAATCTCGCAGTGGCTCTGAGAAGTGGTGCCGCAAACCACTACAACAAGGAGGAAGGGCAAGAATTCATAATATCATTCGAAATCAAAGTGGTCCTACTAAGCATGCTCAAAGACACTGTGGTTCATCACCTGAGGAACCCTTCAAATTATTCATTTCTCCCAGTCTTGTTCAAAAGATAGCTAAATGCACCAATAAGGAAGCTAGCGAGCATACACATACTTGGAAAGAAATAAATGTAGAGGAACTATATACTTTTTCGGTCTGTTGCTTCTTGCTGGCGCTTTGCATGAGAACAAAACACGACTGGCTGACCTCTGGAGTGCGGCAGAGGGAAGGCTAACATTCAATGATTCCATGGCCAGAAATTGATTCACTCAACTTTTACGTTATCTTCGATTTGATTGCCGGAGTGAAAGAAATTCTCAAGACAAATTTGCACCTTTGCGCCGTATTTTCGAAGAAATTGTGACTAAATTTCGAGCTAACTATTCACCTGGATCTGAATTGACTGTTGACGAACAGCTTGTCAGTTTCCGAGGGCGCTGTCCTTTTAAAACGTTCATCCCTTCAAAGCCAGGCCGCTATGGAATAAAGGGATTCAAATGTGATTCAAAAACCTATTACTGTCTCAATTTACAGCCTTACGTAGGAAGAGTTGGTGATGTTCCGGAAAGAGGTCAAGGTCAGCGTGTTGTACTTCAATTGACCGATTTCTACACAGGATCTGGCCGTCACATCTATATGAATAGTAAGTAAAACTCCACTTCTGGACCGCGCAAGATGGCCGCCGTCGCTGACGTCCCCCCCCTCTGGAACGGCAGAGTGTCGCGGTCGGCCGCCGTGGTGCTTTGAGTCTGACGTCCCCCCCCTCTGGATGGAACGACAGAGTGTCGTGGTGTGCCGGCCAAGTGCGTCCGCCAGGTTCGCTGACGTCCCCCCCCTCTGGTCGACCGTCGTATAGCGCGCGGTGATGTGCTGTCTAGGTTGGCGTGGTGTGCCGGCCAGGTTGGCGTGGTGTGCCGGCCAGGTTGGGAGGGTGGACTGTTGTAGCTCACTTGAAAAAATCCTAAGTGTCAGAGTGGCTTTGTATGGGTAAAATTTTGAAAATTTTCCAAAGTGTGGAATTTCGACCTGGGACCTTCACCAAAACATTTTTCATCAAATTTCACTGACCCCCCCCCCCCCCGACAGCAATCTTCTAACTTTGGTTCTAGTGAACGGATTTTGTCTTACAGCTACTCGTTTGAAAGAGGAGAAAAAACTGCTCGACAACATTTTTGTTGCGAGTCAATCGGGCCAGCCGTTCAAAAGTTAGAGCTGTTACAAGATTTTAGGTCGGAGCTCACCTGAAAAAATCCTAAGTGTCAGAGTGACTTTGTATAGACAAAATTTTGAAAATTTTCCAAAGTGTGTCACTTCGACCTGAGACCTTCACCAAAACATTTTTCATCAAATTTCACTGACCCCCCCCTCGGGAGAGCTCGCTTCGATCTTGGCTTCTAGTGGACGGATTTTGTCGTGCAATAGCTCGTTTGAAAGGTAAGAGTGAGACAAATTCCCTGAAAGAAACGGCTTGTTCATATCTGTCTTCGTTTAGGTGTGAGACGCCATTTAAGATTTTGGGAGATTGACGAAAAACGACAGAGTTAGAATTTCCCAAGAAACAGCTCCAGCGGGCGAATGAAGGCTCGGATTGGTAAACGGAGGCCAGATTTGGAATCAGCTTGATGTTATTGTCCAATGAGGATCATCATCCAATGAGAATCAAGCATTTCTATATAAATAGCGAGCCTTCCACAGTGAGAATCATTCCATCGTTGAATCGCACGAGTGACGGACGCACATTTTCTCTCTCTCTCTAGTTCCCTATTCTATTATCCAACTAAAATGGTAAGTCGCTACTCTCCTCCCTCTCCTCCCTTGAACGTAAACTTAATACAATCTTTTTCATTTTCAGGCATCTACTCCATCTGCTGCACTAGTAGGACAAAATGGCGGTCAAACGTTACAAGGTTCGCTACGATCAGATCATCTACAACTGAGGCCAGTGGAAGAAACAACCAAGGTACATAATCCTACACCGCTACAGCGTAAATTTAAACAAGTCTTGCGTTATGACGATCATGGCGTAGTACTCCAAACGGGAATGCTCCCTTCCACGGATGTCAAGATAATGCACAATCAGTATGGGGACTACATACTGATCCCCGTGAGTCCGTACATTCGCCACCAACTTGATATTATTGAGGAGTACGTGACATTAAATATGGACATTCCTACTCCTCTTGCTCAAGAGTGGAAGGCGAGAGATGACAAGTATACTCCCTATAGAAAGATTTGGGATGGTAATCACATTTGCCTACCGGTATCACATTGGTGCACTTACTATAAGAAGGAGGGAGATCATTCAACACCCATCACATGCGACGAGCTCGGAGAAGGTACTTGGGATATCCTTTTCAAAGTGAATGGGCTATATTATGGTCGGCATAAGGATAATAAAATGGCCTCTCTCTCCATGCATATGGAATCCATCCTATATATTCCAAAACCACCCAACGTGGACGACATAATTGATCAAATCCTTAACAGCAGTGGTACGAAGCGCAAGTCGGAGAAGAATGCTGCATCAAAACGCAAATCAAAGAAGGAGAATTACTAGTCCTTTCCTAACTCTACCCTATGACAGTTCGCTTATGTGCTTTGAGTGTCGTAGACGTGGTCTTATTAGATACATTTTACTTCTTCGTTGCCATCATATCATTTGTGTATTTTGTCGTGAAAAGCATCGATGTAATTCTTCATTTTGTAATATGTTATAGAACGTTTCCTTAGATGTGTAAATTTCCGTTTTAGGCTTCTATCATCATTTTTATGGATTGTGAGGGTGAACCTGTACAGGAGCTCAGTGCTATTGCTATGAACAATTGGACATATCAGATTGTCAGTGTCTATCATCAACATGCCAACTGCAATCCCAATGTTGATCAATGGGCGAGAAAACACATTCATGGACTTAATCTGAAATATTTGCAAGACTATGGCTTTTCTTGTGAGAGTGCTCTTCTTATTGACTTTAAACGATGGTTAGCTGCTTTCAATGTTATACGCATCTTTTGTAATAATCCTGGTAAGGAGAGGAAAGTATTTCCCAATCTAATCATTGATGATATTTTGCTCCCACCTTGGGATAGTAGAGTGAATCAACATTATCATGAAGTCACGAAACGTTTTAAGGATTCGTCTGTTCCTATTTTGTCTGTTCGTTGTAGTAGCTACGTTCATAACCAATGCTTCTTTCCTCCTTACCTCAGCACTGCCAAAGTCCTGTATGGTAATCATTGCTCGCTGTATGATAGTTACCAGCTGTATCTATTTTATCTCTTTCAAACCATTGATTTATAATGCATGCTTGTTACTATTATTCAATAAATGTTACTATGAGAAGAGTTGTTGTTTTCATGCAATGGATGGGTTAGATAAAGGGCGATCATGTCTTTCTCAAACGACTGCGGAACATTACATTTTCATAGGCAAAGTTTAAAAGGAGCTGTTCAAGATTATGTGATAAATTTTCATAAAGATGAGACCGACATCGAAGCAGTGGTCGATGATGCTAGCACTCTATTTCTAGAGTTAATGAATACATTCTCTGATAGCATTGTCATGGCGCGATTAGTTGCGAAAATTAAGTTTAGTCATTTTGGAAAGGAAGAGGTGGAAAGTCGCTCTTTCCATTTTGCTTCTTATTCAATGGAAGTGGTAGATCACCCCGAAGAATTTTTTAAAAGACATATGATAAAAATTGCTGAACGTCTTAACGCATTTAACCATCATGGTAGCAGTCTAGTGATTGAAGCGATTTCAGATATTCACATTCAACTTTCCATAAAGAAAAATTGAAAATGCAGTGGTACTTGATTGTAGCACAACTGGTTTTCGAGCTATGTCTGCTCACTCTCGAAGTATATTCCTTCTGTACATGCGTCTATTATTTAGAAAAGGCTAGCAAATTCATATCTTCAAAAAGACTTGCTATAGACATCAGTAACGGTGAAACTATGTGTTGTGATGTATGTAAGCGAAAGGATGGAAATGAAAAGCGCATCTTCAAGAGATGTAAGCACGCTTTTTGTCAACGCTGTTTCATACGTAATTGCATTCAACTTTGCAAATGTAACCACTGTGATATTGCTCATTTCGAGTGTCACTTATGTCGCAATAGTTAGTACCTATGCAAATGTGGTGAAGATAGGTTTTAGCGAAGACTAACACGGAAAATGGCGAAACATAAAATGGCGAAACGTAAAATGGCGAAACGTAAAAGTCAAAAGTCTTCAAAGTTTTATTCAGCCATTCAAGCTCTCCGACGAATGAAAGCAAATCAGCGATACAATTCTATACGACATGCCAACGATAAATTCATTTGTGAAATTATTTCTCATGTCAGAAAGTTGAGGACGAAGAAATTAGCGCCAAAACAACGAAAGTTACTTAAGCAATATGCCACAAAATTGCGTTTCATCTCCAATCCTAAAGTCACCCTTCAAAGAAAGAGGAAAACTCTAACACAAAAGGGCGGTTTCCTTTCAGCAATACTTCCAATGATAGCTCCTGCCGTGGGCAACCTATTGGGTAATATCTTTGCCTCTAAGCGTTAATTATGCAAATGTTGAATCTCAAAGTAATAAAATGGATTTCAGACTTCAATGTGATAAAGTTCTGACTGTATCAGGTCCATCTCATGCAGGTAAAACTGTTTTCACGCTGAATTTATTGGATAAAAGAAGGGAGTTGTTTAAGGAACCTATCAATCGAGTGATTTGGTGTTATGGTATTTATCAACCGTCGCTGTTTCAGGAATTGCAAAGTCGCAACTTTATTCGACATGAAGGAATTATTCCAGTGGATAAACTTCAGTCTAATGATGTTGTTGTATTGGATGATTTATTAAAAGAAAGTAAGAATTCAAAAGATGTTACAGATATGTTCACTCGTGCAGCACATCATAAAAGGTGTTTTATCATCTATATCACACAAAATTTGTTTCCTGATGGAAAAGAAGCTCGTACACGAAACCTGAATACACACTATTATGCTATTTTCAAGAATCCGCGAGATAAAAGTCAATTTGAAATTTTAGCGCGACAAGTTGCACCCAGAGGATCAAAAGCCTTAATTGAAATTTTTCAAGCAGCTACTGAAAAACCATACGGTTACTTATTCATTGACTTTACGCAAGAGTGTCCGGAAGAATTTAGATTTCGAAGTGATATTTTGAAAACTCCCATGATTATCTACAAACTATGAGTTCTTATTCTCGCATGATTGTTATTCATCAGGATGAATATGTACAATTGACTGCCATGCAGCAAGTAAAGCAACCTCTTGCAAATCAAATGTATAGGAAAGAAATAGATTATCAGCAAAATGTTCACATCAAAGATCCACATCGTGCTGTATTATTACAATCGGAAACTGTTGAGCAATTGAAAAACTTGAAGAATAAGATGCGTGACTCTGTATCGCCTGCCACACCTTTAGCATCTCGCGCACATGCCATATCTCTTTTCAACAGTATTGAACCCCATCTCAATGTAAATGATAGAGGAGAAATCATTACAGATGAAAATAAAGTGATTGATGCTTCACGTTATGAAGACTTGATTCAGTATGCGACACGTAGAAAGCGCCGTCAGGGCTATGTTCCACCTGGTTGGACATACTTTCTTAAACTATTGAAAAAGCATAATGTACCAAAATTTGCTTTGAATAATGAGACATTGAAAGAACTTGATTCAACAGTGGCTACTGCTCCAATGCTTCAGACGATGAAAATGCCAATAAAATGGTTTAAGACGTCACCTGCTACATCCCCTCCCACACTCACTAAGCAAACAAGAGGAAGAACTCGACGTAGATCTACATCGCCACTAAAACTAGTAAAAGGAAAACGTAAAACAGCTCCTCCTAGGAAATACATGTTCTCAGACTATTAATATGAAGCAGATGTGTTGCTTGCCATGTAATGAGCCGCCAGAGGTGAATGTCGTTGTCACTTGCACTTGCTGCGCCAGCTCTCACAATGAAACCCCTAAGCAATGTGAACACGATTGCAAAACCGCTAAAGCTAAATGCTGCAGTTGTTGTAAATGTAGAAAGGCAAGAAAACAAAAGGATGAGAAGGAGAAAAAAGAGTCAGTCGTCATCGACTGAACGTTTGAAGTCAATCTATTATGATGTAAAACATCCGGCAGGATTTGCATCTACCAAGAAATTATCAAAAGCGAGTGGTCTTCCACAATCACAAGTGAAACGATGGTTAAAGAGTCAGGCTACCTATACACTCCACAAACAAGCGAAAAAGAAGTACCGCATCCGCCATTATATTGTTCATGACATCGATGAACAGTGGCAAGCAGATTTGTGTGATGTTGCCTCCATTTCAAAACATAACTCGGGCAATAATTTTATTTTAACCGTCATTGATATTTTCTCGCGTTATGCGTGGGCTCAACCTTTAAAAACTAAAGAAGGGAAAGGAGTAGCAAAAGCATTCCAAACAATTTTTCGAGAAGGCCGCATTCCAAAAAGAATTCAGAGTGATCAAGGAAAAGAGTTTGAAAATCAGCATGTGACAAGATTATTTGAGAGGCATGACATTGAGTTGTTTAGTATAAAGAGTGCTTATAAAGCTGCACTCGTTGAACGTTTTAATCGCACATTAAAAAATCGCTTGTGGCGACATTTTACTGCCAACTTGACACAAAATTGGACAAAGGTTCTACAAGATACACTCCATGCCTACAATCACTCTATCCATCGTTCTATTGGACTCAGACCAGTAGATGTAAATGCTGACAATGTAGATAAAGTGCGCGAATCATTCCAACGTAAACGCACTCATGTGAAAAGTGATGTGAAAATTGGTGATAAAGTTCGTATCTCAAAAGTGAAAAGTGTTTTTGCTAAAGGGTACCTTCCGAATTGGACAGTCGAGGTATTTACAGTATCAAGGATTAATCAAAAAGACTCCGACCACCTACAAGTTGAAAGATTACGATAATGAAGAAATTGAGGGTAGCTTTTACCGCGATGAGATTGAGGTAGTCACTGAAAGTGAAACATATTTGGTAGAGAAAATCATTCGATGTAAAAAACGGCAAGGTGAAGAATGGTGTCTTGTTAAATGAACTGGTTATCCTTCAAGTATGAACTCTTGGATGCGTCGTGCTGACATCTTTCATCTAAGTGATCGACAGTGATTCATGCAAAGTTGTAACTAACAATGTTCAGGGTTTGAGCTATGAATCCAACTGCCTCATTTTATTCACGACCCTCCTATGCAAGTGGTGGAGGACAAATTTACAGCGGCGCTCGCCGCCAACGTGGAGGTAGCATACTTGGTGCACTGAAATCTGTTGTAGCACCTCTCATATCCAATGTCGGTAGATCTTTAAAACGAAATGTTTTAAGTAATGCCGTTGGCTTGGCTGGTGATGTTGCTAGTGATCTTTCCAGAGGTAGAAGTTTTAAGAGCAGTTTGTTGAATCGTGGGAAGGAACGCGGTTTAAAAACATTGAAGCAGACCTTTGCTGGTGTTACTCAAGGAAAGAAATCACCTAAACGAATGAAAAAAGGAAGGAGGAAACATCGCGGAGCTGGTAAGGTGCGATCTTCAGTCAAAAGGCATTCACGCAAACGTCGCAGAGGCTCTAATCATTCATCAGGCGCTAAACGACGACGCTGCCATAACTTCTAATCATGGAGTGTAAAACTTCCGGGTTTTGTTTGTTTGATCAACAAGCCATACAGACAGATATTCTTAGTTCAAGTATTGTAGATTATCATCCTCGAACAGCTGAGAATGCTGGCCCCATTGAATTTGTTATTCCTGGTGGTAGTGATGACTACATAGATTTGAGTTATGCGATGGTTGATTTGAGGTTTAGAATTCAGCAAGCAGATGGAACTGCTATTGACGATACACATAAAGTTGGACTGAACAATTTACCATTGACTACATTACTTCGTGATGTTTCTCTAACGATTGGAGAGCAGCAGGTGGAAGGTGGTCAAAGCGATTATCCCTATAAATCATATTTCAATCATGTATCACAGTTTCATCCAGCAGCACAAAAAAGTCATATGGAAGCCATGGGATGGTACATAGATGAAGCAGGAAAATTTGATGTTGAAACAAACAGTGGCTTTGTAAAGCGATCTGCTATGATTAAAGATAGTAGAGTATGTCAGCTATATGGTCCGCTAAATTTAGACTTCTTTAGACAGTCAAAGTTTTTACTCTGTAATACCAGCATGCGACTCAAGCTGACATTGAATAAGCCTGAATTTGCGCTGAATGCATTTGCTAAAGTTGACAATTTTAGAATTCATGTGGAAGATATTGCACTTTACATTCGTCGAGTAGTACCGAATCCAAGTGTCATTAGAGGGCATGCTGAAGGTCTTAACCGCCAAAATGCCATTTACCCCGTTCAGCATACAAAGCTTCTCACCTTTACAATTCCTAAAGATCAAAAGAGCTTCATGAAAGATGGCCTCTTTCCATCGGAAGCACCAAAGCTCCTCATGGTGGCAATGGTTGAAAATGATGCATTTAATGGTAGTATAAAGAAGAATCCTTTCAATTTTAAACACAATCAGTTAAGTGAAATTGCTTTACGTGTAAATGGTGTGAGTCATCCTGGTCCACCCTACAAACCAGATTTTGCTGCGGATCAATTTATGCGCAGTTATGTTGATTTTATGGATGTCTTTGGCTTTTACAATACGGATGACACCAACGGACTGACTATGAAAGAGTTTAAGAGTGGATATACTATTTATGCATTTGATTTGACTGCTGACAGCGATATTAGTGCCCCCTATCGTCAAGCGAACGTGCCTCATAATATTCGTTTGGATTTGACGTTCAAAAGAACACTACCTGAGACGATCAATGTATTAATTTATGCAGTCTTCGATTCAAATATTGAAATTACAAAGTATCGTGACGTGATTCTTCAGTATAATCGTTAATGAGTTGGTTGACTGCTGACGATATTGAGACTAAAGTGCAGCGTAATGCAGACGAAGCGACGTTGAAAGCTTTCGATAATGTCTATTCACTCGATACCTTACCACCTGCAGTAAATCACTATCCCATCTTTATTGTGCTAAACACTCATTCGCAGAATTTAGGCGGTGAGCATTGGAAAGCGATCTTTATTGGAGAAGACCGACGTGGTGAACTATTTGACTCTCTTGCTCAACCTCCAAATATACCAACACAGCAGTGGTTGAGAAAACATACGCGTCAATATCAGCGAAATGAACGCATACTACAACATCCACTTTCATCAACCTGTGGTGCTTTTGTACTGTACTTCATCTTAAAACGTTTACATGTATCTCGATTTGTATCTGTTATTCAAAACTTTTCATGTAATCCATCCTCTAATGAAAAAATGATTTGTAAGTTCTATCATGATTTGAAATAAAAACATCATGTTGGAAAAATTGTTTTTTATTTTACAATCCGCTGGGTACGTACATACTCGATGAGATAGTCTAGGATCACATTTACTTGTACATGAGATTTTAATCCAGTAATGATCACTTTACTATTATGAAAGATTGCCACATGCACAGGTAACCAACAACTAATAAGAGCTGCAGGAAAAAGTTCGGGTTCATAACACAAATTGTAACTGCTGGTACGAATCTTCAAAAATGATACACTTTCACTCAATTGAGTAGAGATCACCATATTGTCCACAGTCCGATTCGACATCACACACCTCTCCCTCTTCCATATCCGACGTAGTAGTCTTTGTAGCTCTAAGCGCATTGACTGCGCCGATGAATGAGAAAGGGCGCCGAGAATCTGTACAGTCCCATTTGGGAAGAGTTGAAGATTCCGTGAATTGTTCATCTTCACCACTAACATTTGAGGTCGGCCCGGGTAATACTTGCTGTTTGGAAGGTGTTGGTGTAATGTTGTGAGATCGATTTTGGTGTAGAGTCTGAAGCGACGGAGAATGTTGACGATGGTGTAGCGATGGCGCTTCATGATGAAAGAATGAGTAAATTGAGCGATGTACCTTCCCTTTATACTTTTCCCAACTACCTTGATGAAATGTGAAGTTAGTATGAAGTTGGGAATGATAGAGTTGAATTCGCCGATTGTTGACGCGCAGCCAGATGCGATTTCCAATACGTGAATGTCTTTTCATATAGAAGTATTTCAAGTCCTTCATGATATGATGTAGAGATTGAAAATGACGATAAGATAAAGCAAACTCTCTTCTCACATTTCCAGTTGAATCTTTGAAATAGACGTTTCGATCATGATCCGTTTCAATACGTTGTAGGGAATCTAATTTCCAACTCATGGTGCGTGGTAGTCATGTCTGATTAAGATTTGCATAGTAGGGCGATGAACTCACGACGAATAAATGTCATAATGGAGCGATGTATGTATCTTCTATACTTCTCCCAATTGTATTTGCGAAGTGAGAAACAGTTTGCGGAATGAGAATGACAGATTTGAATTTCATTGTTGCGACGTTGAAGCCAAACTTGATCACCCAAGGATTTGAATCTTAATGTTTCAAAATATTCCAAATCCCTCATGATATCATTGAGGTTGACAAATTGTCGCCATGTTAATGTAATACCTCTTGATGAATGACCATGAGAATTTTTGAAATGTACGCTTCCATTACGATCAACTCTGATATATTGTAGAGAGTCCAAAATCCAAGTCTTCATGATGTTATGCAAAGTCGCAGATCAGCAATATAAAAATGTCGTTTTATCATATTTTGCTTAGCAATGCGGCTACAAAGAGATTTGCTAGTAATCGAGCCGCACTCTTTTCTACTCCCATTGATCATACACAACAGCTAAATGGAAATTGGGAAGTGGGTGTCACTCAACTTGTTTATAGCAACTGTGTCTATACTTTTGATCATGAGGTGATGACCAAAGGTGATGACTATTAATATGAGACGCACAGTTGCTTACCAATGTGAAAAGGGGTGCCGAGTATACATTCCACAGTGGCCAAAGAGAGATCTCTTTTCATGTAAAAAGTTTATATATGATTTCTTGAATAAAGCGAGTAAACATATTGTCCAATTTACTCCACACAATGATGATCATAATTATGTACATCATGTAGTTGAGAAAGATTGGGTTGTTGGTTTAAGTCCAAGTTTAAGAAATGATTTAGGTTACCTCGCTAGCGCCTTAACAAGCTATGATAATTTTAACGTTAATTACCACATAAGTGGTCATAAACAGTTAATATATCGAGAGGAAGCTTATTATGTAGATCTTATTCCAAGAAATGAGAAGACGTTGGTGAAGAAGATTGTGATTAAGCCAAGAAAGACAAACATGACTCCTGAAACATTATTGAAAAAATTTAATTATCTCCTTCGAGTTGATGGTAAACAAGTGGCAACATTGACTTATATCAAATCATCTAATCATATTGCAATAAGTAAATTAAATGATGATGATCTAGTATTAGTTTGTTCAAAAGATTTTCATCAGTTGTTACGACATCATTCTGCAGCAGCTGTTCATGGAAAATTTGATATGCAACATTTACCATGTGAAAGGTCAAATCAATTTGATACAGAATGGACCGTATCTTTATACAAAAGTGTGTAGAGCCTTTCGGTGGTATCTTACATGAAACAAGAGTGTTGATGCCTCGCATTATTACTTCGGTTAAATTGGTTGTAGATTATTTAAATGAAGTGATTAATGAGCAACATATTTCATTTTCTGAAAAAGAAGGTACTTTGTCTCTCACTATAAATGGAAAAGGTATTGAACTAATTATGGATAAAACTCTAATGGACATTTTGGGTTTTGATCAAAATATCTTTAAAAGTGGTACTGTAACCAAAGCTAGTGCAGACATGTCGCTATCGCGTCGTATTAACTATTTTCAGATATATTCCAATATTGGTGAAGATGTACGTGTGGGAGATGTTGAAGCTCAATTGCTAGCAATGATACCATACCAACCAAAAAGCTGCAGTATTTTATCTGAGCATACTTTCAAGAAAGTGCATTATACAAAGCTGAAATCAAACTACATCCCACAAATTGATATTGCCATTTATGACGATGCTGGTGCGTTGATTCCTTTTCATAAAGATGCTGTGACAAGTATCACACTCCATTTCCGAATGAAGAGTTAATGCAAAAGTATGCTAATATATTTTTCCAATGTGAATAATATGGAAAGTGAAAATAAGGACTCGTTTCTAATCTACTTGCCCAGTAATGCTTCTATGAATAAATTTCCCAAAAATAAACCATCAGACTATAGAGTAGAATTAAATCCCCCACTACATTTAGAAGGTGAATGGGAGGTTGGCGTTTCTAGTATTTGCTATGATAGCAATATTCAGAATGTGAATGATTTGGAAGAAATGATATTGACTCCTCGCACCCATGATGAAATAACAATGAATAACGCATTCCAGTTCCCATACAATTTAACATCAGATGGAAAGTGGAACTATGAATGGATTCAGATAAAATCAGATTCTTATGAACCATTTGGAAATGAGAAAATTATTAAGGCATTCAATAGTGGTAATACTTCCATCATGAAGAATAAGGATCAGAAAGTTTATGAGTTTACTATCTATCATTGGAGTGGGAGACAGTTCCTCCGCTTTCATTCTTTTACTAAAGGTCTTACACTGAGGATGGATAATGAATTCTATCCACATCTTGGTTTTGGTCATGGACTACATCTAACGTCAATTGCTACTGCAAATGTTAAAAAAGTTTATTCAAATCGAATCAACAAATTTCATTATAGATTTAAAATATTTGATGAAGATGTTGTAGAATGCGAAGAACGCATCATTTTGAAAAAGCGTGGTGTCCAACCTTTATCACTTATTGAGTTAGTAAAACGATGGAATGAGACTGTGGATAAGAAGTATGGAGAGAAAATTATGGCGGACAAAAATAAGTTGGTCATTCAGAAATATAATGACAAACTTACAGTTTATTTCTCTCCAACCTTGCGTCATTTTGTAAGACATTATACACCTATTATTGGAAGCGGTGTGGTGTATGCTTCTCATGAATATCACACTAAAGCTGATTCAGTTAATGATGAATGGTGGGTGGACATCTATGGTGATCGCATCAAGAAAATTTACCAGTCTTATGAAGAATCTAAAGTTGCTATCAATATAATGCCGCGTCTATATCATACAGTTGAAAGCTTCATTCATGTAGTAAATCCTTATATACAACAGAAGTTGAAGCATGTGATGAAAAGTAAATATGATGTAAAGACACACCACATTTCGTTTTCAATTGAAAATCAACGCGTTGTTCTGAAACTGGGCGATGACATTCAATGTCAATTGAGTAAAAATTTGAAAAAACTCTTTGGTTTTTCAATGCTACAAACTGTGTTTACTGCTGCGCATACGATTGGTATAGAAACACCAATGACACTTGATAAACATGAACAGCACCTTTACATTCAAAGTGATTTGATTCTACCTATTTCTGTTGGTGAGAAAAAAGAATACATTTTACGTGATTTCATTGATGATAAAGACGCTTCATATGGAATAGTCGAGAAGATGTTTGAATCTATTTTCTATCATCCCGTCGTCAAACAAACTATACCCTCTATTGCTATCAAAATTACCAATGGTTTACAAGAGTGCATCCATGTGAAAGATACTAAATCCCTCGTAACTTTAGTGTTTCGGAAAACAAAGTGAAGTCATTGTGATATGTTTATTGAAATAAAAATATGTATATGAAAAAGTCTTTTCACAGATATAGGGGGAATGAGCTGACTGTAGGCATATATTCACAAGGAAGAAACGATCTCATGCGATACATAAAACAACCATGTATATCTACAAAAAGCAACATCAAAATACTGAGTTAAAGTTGATTTTGTCAATACATCTCCTGAATGTGGTAGTGTGAGTTTAGTTCTTTTGGGTGGAGGTATGTTTGTGTCAGGATGTCCATGTGGAAGAGATGTGTTATGTCCTATCCAACACCTCTTATCTTCCCATGCTGAAAGTGCTCGTTTCTTGAACGTGTACGTTTTCACAGTATGAACTTGAGATTTTAAGATTGTCATATTGACAAACGTTATAGTTTTATTCTTATAGGCCTTCTTATAGGACCGATGTTTCATTTTGTGAACAATGGATTTTGATATACCTTTAGCACGCTTAATACTATCTGCACATTCTTTTAATTTCATGGAATACATTTTAGGACGGAGGAGAATCATTTCATCTATTTCCTTTCCTGCTGTTTCATCCTTAAAACAACCAAGTTTGGCTTTATTCTGTATGGAATAGAGTGGATGAGTGGGATTGTAGTTAGATGTGTCGAAATATTTTTCTAATGACTTGCCTACTTCATTAAAATTTATATCTTTTTGAGTGGTAATTCCTAAAAAGAAACTATCTGTATCACCACCCAGCAAGCGAACCTCTTTTACAAGAGGGCATGGTTTTAATATTTTGTAGAAGAGTTGATACATTTCAAGCTTGGAATAATCTAAAACGGCTTGCCCAATATAGATGGGTTTGCACAACTCAACTTCTGATTTTATCATTTTAACACCTACAAGATCCTCATCGATGATGTCTCTATCAATGAAAAGAGGTGATGAGGTCAATTTGTGATATTTTTGTTCATCAACGACTAGTTTGTAGTTCATACGTTTTCTAACATCCTCCATGGTCTTTCCGAAAAGACTGTTATTCTTATATTTATAAAAATCCTTTTCAAAATTATTTTGGGCGAGTGCACGTTTTTGACTGTTACTATCTATGTAGGGTTTGAGGAAGGCTTTCTGTCTAAATTTGATAATGCGGTGAACTGACTTTAGAAGCATGCCCATTTCTAAATAGAATTTTAGTATGCAGAAGTGTACGAGATAATTTGTCTTATCATATTGGGTTAGTAAAAGTTTGCGGCATGGTTTGTACCTTGGCTGTCCACACTCTGTTAAGTTATTATGAAATTGTGACATGAATGGTGAAAACATATCTTCAGTCACTTCACCAGATTCAGGTGCGAGTGGGAAATCAGCAGTTTTATTTTTAATGCTATTTGGATAAATCAAATCCACTTCAAAATAATATCCCCAATCACCTTCATCTGGAATCTTCAGTATGTTTGAAGGGTTGGAGTAATACTCAAGCTCATCTTGATTTAACCAACTAAACTCGGAATGAGGTAGTGGTTTAGACAGTGAACTGCCATATAAATTATTTTGGTCATAGTACTTTAGGTGGATATGATCATCACCTACTGTTTCAGATTTTATATGATGTTTATTTACAAATGTGAGACCACCGCGTATTCCGCGCTCAAATATATTATACATCTCCGGGTCTTGTAAGAGATGAATGGTCTCACCAGTCATTTTAAAGGCTGATTTAAAGGACATGGCTGGTAGACTGACAAAGTGGACAAGATCTAATTTGTCTTCTTCTAATGCCACTCGTCGAAATTCCTGAAAGACATCAGCCAGCAAAATGACATCTAATTCTAAGTAAGCGATCATATAATCGCCAAACGTTTTACAATCAAATTTTAACCATGCCTCTTGAGCATGTTCATAATCTTCTACTGGACAATCTTGACCCGTCAAATCGTTTTGGAATTTGTCAATGAAAGGAAGGGTTGTTTCATTTAGTTTAGACATTGAGCTAAAATACGCATAAGAAAAGACTCCTTTGCGAGTGATTATTTCATCCGTTAAGTTTGGATAGTGTTTCTTCAAAGTTTGACTATGGGGAAGAAACTTGAGATTACGAACGAGAGAAGCTAGTGACGCTGACATGAATTGGAATGAATCTAAAAATTTTATTTCGAAGAAGACTGTCTTATTTTCTTTAGTTTTATCTACTGGTACTTTTGCTGTCATTGCCATGAATTTTTCTCTCGTTTGCGCTATTACATTAAACTGCCACGATTTCATCTGGCTCAACCCTCCTTTTATGAGCATATGACTGTCATAGCCCTTAAAGTTATGAAAAGTGACAGGTAGTACACGACGTCTCAACCTAAGTGAAAAGTTACATTTGGAGCAGAGTGCGTTTCTAAATTTACCAGTGATGTGATCATGATCACGCACTTTCTTAATTTTATCGTCATCAAACGTTTTATAACATTTAGGACAGGATGTGCAACTTTCAAATTTTTGTTTGTCTTCATCTGACATATGTTGTGACTTACGCTGCAATTGGGAATCATATGATTGTTGAAATTTAGCAGCTTTATCGAGAAATTCTAGAAATTTTGAAATGCAATCTTCACCTTGCCAAGTATGCATTTTGTTTTGCCTATTCCTAAAGTGGTCATGCCATACTTCATAGCAGGATATGGCTGCTGGCTTGTGGATGATATCATCAATGTAGCATTCTATGTCTGCGTAAATGACACGCAGGGGACTTAATTCGTCACCATTATCCCTATGTGAAAATATTTTATCTTTGGGCATGCGTTCCATTTGTAATTTACCTCGCTTGCACCATTCATAGTGAGTTTCAAATTTATCTTTACTCCAAAAGGAGCGGATGCAGCGGTCGCATACAAAATTTTCACCTCTTTTAGAGTGTCCCAAGTGAGTGTACAAGCGAGAGATTTTGGGAATACCACAGTAGTGCCATTCCTCGCTATCATCTTGTTTTACTAATAAGAGGTTGACTACACGTTCATAACAAGTTGAACGTCAATTATAGCGGGCACCCTTCAACCCCTTCTCCCACACGTGAACGACAATTTTAATCTTATTATGTTTTTCGAACGTTTCTACATCTTTGATTTTCATGTTGTTACTATCACAACCTTCAAAGTCTAGTTCATCCTCCCACTGTCTATAGCTATAGGTGCGATCTCGATGAGCGTTGATATCATTATAGTGAAGGATGGATAGGACTGCATATTTAAAACACTGTGATTTACAATCGACATTGATGACAGCTTTCTTATTATACAACGTTTTTGGTAGTTTAAATGTACCTCGAGCTGCATGACTTTCTAATAGTGAAATTTTGAATATGGCTGAGTCCACACCATCAAAAATGAGAGCGCTGTCGCGTTGATTGAATTTATCTACATTTGATTTTAAACATTGAATGTGAAAATTTAGCCAAGACTCGCAGTCTACAACTTCGGTTGCGGAAGAGGAAGGAACATGAAACTGTATTCTCTCCGTCACTTGACCCGTTTGAAAATCTATCTTAATATATTTTAGTTTAAGGTAGATGAGCGCCTTCATTCTAAAATTGTCTAAATTGTTGAAGAGCGCTTCGATAATGTTTGAATTTTGAAGGAGCCACTCAGGAAAATCTACTATTTGAGTATTGGACTCCATGCAGTAGTCGCGTACTAAATTATTGTGTGAAACATTAATGAGGGAGATGGTAGAGGTACCGTTGGTGTAGTGATCATTTGCATGCGTGTGTTGAAGTCTGTGCGAAGATCGCTGAAAGTGACTATCAAAAGAAAGAGGGCACAAATCGCAAGGAAAGGAGATGTCATCGTCAGAATCAACTCTGGAGCTTGGTGCTAAAAGGGCCTATGTCCAATTTGATCGATTTTCAGATTTACACACCACTATATAGTGTGACTTGATATGCAGCTTCTCTGTGATTATCATTCCCGAATGACCCAATCCTTCTTCACAAAATAAAATTTCCAAATGCCTATGTCCAAGCAACTGCAACAAGCTTTAGTGCTAAAAGGGCCTATGTCCTTGAAAATCTTGTGTGAGTGCTATTGCACTGCAGTGAGAGGCTGTTATCGAAAACTATGTGTGTGGACAGCTCAGAAGCTTGTCGTCATTGTCAGCAGAAGCTTCGATTCCCCTTCTTTGCTCCACTGTGACTGGCTGCCTACTTTGACGAATAGCTTTCTGTTTTGAGTTGCATGCATGGATATTTTCTACGCTTTGTCCATCATAGTATGTGAACTGACTGAGTGCCATTGTTTTGAACATCGTCGTAACTCGATAGTCGCTGTGCATTTAACTTGCAGTCGCCTACCATTATGAAGAGACGTCGAATATCGCTTGATAATATCGTCGAATTGTGTGTCCATTCGTCGTCCGAAGACAATGAATCACTTGACTCTGATGCTTAGAATGCACTACCTCAGCCCGATCATCAAAGCCCTACTGAAATTCCCACATCACCAGTAACTGAGACCATTGAACGTCGAAGAAGTAGAAAGAGACTTCGGTGGCCTTCGATGTGGAGAAGAAACGTTATTAAGTCAAAAAGAGCGGAAGGACTGAAGTATGTGAATCATAGTGGAAAGATCGTGATTGAGAAGACTATGGGCAGTCCATGTGGGGAAGCGTGTCGCATGAAATGTTATGAAGCAGTAATTGAAGAAAACAGAGAAAATATTTTTAGTGACTTTTACGAACATTCCTCTGAGCAGCAAGACCAACTGTTGGCTAGCATGATCGAGGAGACTACAAGGCTGCGAGAACGAATGAGAATCGATTCACATAATGAGCAGACGACGTTTTACAAGAAAATATTATCTTCTAGTTGAAGGTCAGCCAACTGAAGTTTGTCTGCCTATGTTCTGCGCTACTTTTGGAATATCACGGAAAAAAGCTAGGGTAATTTCTGAAAGAAAGAGACTCAGTGGTAGCAGCAATATCATCCCAAAAGACAAGAGAGGCAGGCATGGTCAGCAGCCAAAAATCGCTGAAGTGGATCTTGACAATATTCGTGATCACATTAAGATGTTTCCAGCATACGAAAGTCATTACAGTCGTGAAAAATCTGCGAAAAAGTACCTGAACCCTCATCTATCCATCGAGCATATGTATCGGCTTTATGAAGAACACTGTGAAGCAAAGAACATCCCTTCACAAAAAAGCCATCTTTATCGAAAAATCTTCGTCGAGGAGTTCAATTTATCATTTCACCCACCAGCTAGCGACACATGTGAAAAATGCGATGCATTTAAAGCTTCGTTAATTGATGCGACGAACGAAGAGAAGGTACAGATCGAACAAGCAAGGAGTGCACATCACGCGGAAGCAGAACTTGCCTACTCTTTGAAGCGCAATGATAAAATTGAATCTTCGACTTCACAACATGTGGTGACAGCTTCATTCGATCTGCAAAAAGTTCTTCAGTGTCCCTTCATCCAAACGGGTATAGCCTTCTACAAGCGGCAACTGGCCGTGTATAATTTAACAGTTTATGAAACACACAACAACAGATCCCGGTCAATTTGTTATATGTCGGACCAAACCATAGCTGGACGGGGCTCACAAGAAATTGGATCGTGTCTACTAAGATACATCGACAGCCTTCCATCTTCATTGAAAGATGTGGAGTGACAGCTAGGGAGGCCAAAATCGAAACATGCAAGTTTCTGCGATGCTCATGAGTGCTGCAGCATCACGAGGGATAAAGATAACGCAGAGATTCCTCATTCCGGGCCACACACACATGGAGGCAGATACTATTCATGCCGCTATAGAAAGACAGAAAAAGGCCACCAATTCAATTATCAAGATACCAAGAGACTGGTATAATATTGTACGTAGCATTCCTCGGAAACCAAGAATCCAAGTGGTTGAAATGCATCAGGATCATTTCAAAAATTCGAAGAATCTGTTCCAAGGTCCCCTTGTGAAAAGGAAGCATGACATTGAAGGACAACCAGTAAACTGGCTGACTGTGAACTGTGCAGTACAACTCAGAAGCAGGTGTCTTTACATACCGCTCGTCCTTCGACTCTGAATCTGCTCCATGTGCAGTGGATTTTCGGAGAAAGGCCACTATTGTGGAATTTGGAATCGCTTTAAAATGAACAAAGACCTGTCCCTCCAAACGTCTTGACTGACCTCCAAGATCTTCTACCATATATTTCTCGTTCATCGCAGTACTTTTATCAAAATCTGACTGCAGGGGAAGCAGTGGATGAATAGTAGTACTTCGCCAACTGACTCATCTTTAGTGCTGAAAGGGCGTAAGTCCAGGATTTTCACTACAATCAACTTTTTGATGCATCGTATTTCCGCTGAATAAAGAGAAAATTTGTTTACAAACGATGGTTTTATATCATAAATATGCCAAGGTACATAAACGATGGCATTTATATTGGAGTTTTGTCTTTACCTAATTTTCAGAGACAATCTAAATCTTAAATTCCAATTTACGGGAAACAGTGTTTTTGGACATAGGCCCTTTTAGCACCAAGCTCCAGAACTTCACCTCCGGAGATTGACGCCGCTTTGCGTTGACACACACGTTGTTTGATGTGTCGAAGGAGACTGTGCTTCCTTGTAAACATATGTCCGCAGTCGGCACATTCCCACTCGTTGCCTTGTCGCGAGAGTCCTGAGCTGGAACTCACATCACCTGAAAGAGAAATCATTCTATCATCTCTGTTCAAGTCTCAGTGTATTGTTACAACCTACTATGACTCAACAACTCTAAACTTTCCTCGAGAAGGGAGGGTGTTGGTGATGAAGTTGATGCCTGAAATTGAGGAAGATGCTATTAGCCACACGTTTGAGGGAGATGAGTGAAGAAATTTTCAACTTACCATTTCAACGAAATCGAGTTTAAGGTTGATACTTCGACAAGATAGAGACTTCACGAGAGAGCAGTTCACTTGTACGCCAGAGAACACTTCACTTATATGTCACAAAGACAGAGTGAAATGACACGAATGTCACTTTACATATATACTTTCGTATTCATCATTCATTGGCTGTTCATTCTGATTGGTTGCTTGTTGATACTTAAGAATTAGAAAACATTTCAAAGTTATTATTCACAGTCAACATGACAAGCCCTCCGACAACACCAAACACAAAATTCTCTTCTCCATCCTCAACACCAAAGGCGCTCGTTGCACCAAACGCTCCAACGAAGGGGAAGGTAGAGAAGGTGTACCGACTGGACAATATCAGAAAGTTGTCATTACCAGCGGACAACGAAGAGAGTGTATGTGAGAAGGAGTGTCCCGACTTAACAGGCGTGAGGTGGAAGTATTTACAGTACGATACTGATGATGTGATGGAGATCACCAGCACGAAATTCCTCCACCAATTATGGGAGTGGTACACCCCTAACTCCCAGCCACAAACTATGGCGGAGTGGGAGTATATTGACAAAGTGAGGCTCGCAGTGGAAGAACGATTAAAGCAACTGAACTGTTTTTGTTATCTATCTGAAGCCAGACTCTGGGACGATATTGAAGATGAAGACCTTTTGAAATACATGCCATAATAAATTTTTATTTCGTATTATCTTTGCTTTCATACTGACTTACTTGAATGGGGCTTCAGTGGATGATTTAACCATGTATACTTTTTCATTTGGAAATAGTAGCACGCTTAGTCTAACTTGTAAATCTTAAAACATTTCATATGGGCGATGATGACAGATGAAATAGTGTCAAATAAAATTAAGATAGCTTACACTTCTGATACAGGGATAGCAATCGACTGCGATCCATGTGTAAAGAGCTTGTTAGACTACGGATGGGCTTCAGTGGATGATTTAACCATGTATACTTTTTCATTTGGAAATAGTAGCACGCTTAGTCTAACTTGTAAATCTTAAAACATTTCATATGGGCGATGATGACAGATGAAATAGTGTCAAATAAAATTAAGATAGCTTACACTTCTGATACAGGGATAGCAATCGACTGCGATCCATGTGTAAAGAGCTTGTTAGACTACGGATGGGCTTAAGTGGATGATTTAACCATGCATACTTTTTCATTTTGAAATAGTAGCACGCTTAGTCTAACTTGTAAATCTTAAAACATTTCATATGGACGATGATGGTAGATGAAATAGTGTCAAATAAAATTAAGATAGCTTACACTTCTGATACAGGGATAGCAATCGACTGCGATCCATGTGTAAAGAGCTTGTTAGACTACGGAAGAGAGAAGTGTGTTATGTTGCGTGTGGCGCGTGAGTGTCCTCCCATTTCATTCCATTCATCAATTCGTCTCATTGATAGAGACAGGTAGAACTCATGGTTCTCATAACGTATGCAATGGAAAGTTTTAGGCAACCTTCGACAGTTGGCTAAATGTCGCCCTGGCGCGAATGCATACTACGTTGAGACAGAGGCAATCACTTGCAAACATGACGCAGAGAGGTTTAACAAGATTGACCATTGCCGAATGTCCCTTGCGGTATACATAGCTACGGGTTTCACCGCCGCCCTTTACAGGAACGCCCGTCGAAAGGAAGTATTACACCGAACTTCATTTGCAACGTTCAAGTTGACTGATAGCAGATTCAACTTAATGATAGTATTCGCCAGTCCGAAGACTGCCCAGGGCAAACCGCGTATAGGTTCTATCATGTCTTGCCCCATGGTGGCCCTTAAGAGAGCCGATGGTTCGTTCTCGGGGTGTGAATTTAAGTTGACTATTGGCTGGAATAGTCAATGGGTATGACGGTTAGGTTGTCATAGACCCTATACCGCCTAGCTCGTGCTGGTGCATCTGGCACCTTTCGGATGCGAGTGGTATTTGGAGTCCACACCCCATCCGTCCAAACGATCTTCTCGATCTTCCCCTTCTTATCATCCTCTTCATCCCACTCGTCGAGGATGACGAACTCGGGAATGGCGTTGTCTTCATCGATGAAGACGGGAATGCTGTTGGCAGATGTCGCTTCCATCGTGACTTGAAATTGAATGAGAAGCGCTACAATCTTCTGGCTTATATAGGGTTTTCAACAATGAATTGCTCAACAGCGAATCAGAATGCTTCATGGATAGCAATCGACTGCATAACGTTCAAGTTGACTGATAGCAGATTCAACTTAATGATAGTATTCGCCAGTCCGAAGACTGCCCAGGGCAAACCGCGAGGAGGTTCTATCAAATCTTGCCCCATGGTGGCCCTCAAGAGAGCCGGTGGTTCGTTCTCGGGAGTAACGTCATCTTACACCCTACCAATTCTGCTGAGAGAGTCTTTGACTCTCTCTTTGGTAGCACTGTCGACTTCCACACTAACTGGTATGTGGCTGAAAAGTAGAATGTAGCGCCATTCCGTTGGATTGACAACACTTGCTGTCATCGGATTGCCAATCCGAGCAAGATTGTTGTGGACTCTGTCTTGCTCTAGCCTAACAAATTCCTCAAATAAATTTCGCGGCCTTAACTGCGGTCCGCGAGGAGAGATTACTTGACTGTTCGGCGTCTGCATGATTGAAATGAAATGAAATGAGAGGTAGTGGTTTATATACCCCTCTAATGTGATGTAACGTTCAAGTTGACTGATAGCAGATTCAACTTAATGATAGTATTCGCCAGTCCGAAGACTGCCCAGGGCAAACCGCGTGGAGGTTCTATCATGTCTTGCCCCTAGGTGGCCCTTAAGATAGCCGATGGTTCGTTCTCGGGAGTGTCGTGATGGGGTGGTGAAGGCGGGCAAAGATCTGCAATGAAAATGATATGTATTAGAATAGGATATACTATCTTATTTACTTTTCACTTACCAAGTTAGCCATCCTTTGGCAGTCTCGCGCGCTTCCGAATCGAGAATTTATGTAAGTGACCGCGCATTCGTAGGCTGGCATGCAAACATTTCTTGGTCGGATGGCCGTTATAACATATTATAGATTCGTCAAGACTTTGATTTACGAGTACTTCGCCGTCCAAATGATTATCCCGAATAGGGATGTGAAACTCAAACAAACGATCCTCATTCACACGATTCCACTCATCCCTCATGCGCTCCAACTTCTCATACGCCTGCCTCTCATCACCCCGCCGAGCCACAGTCCTCTCCAACTCAACATTCCTCGCTCTCAACACACTCATCTCCTTCATCATCTCCTCAAACTTCGCTTCTGCATCTCTTATTCTTCTCTCCGCAGCACTCGCCCTCTTCTCACACTCATCATTCTTCTCTTCCAACTCTCGCGTCTTATTCTTCAAATCAGTCACACTACGCCTCATTCTAATATTCTGATCCGCTACCTCCTTCGACTTCAGTTCCTTCTTTTTCAACTCATCCAACTCCTTCACAACTTCATCCTTCACCTTCTTCAAACTCTCATACTTATTTATCAACAAATCATGCGCCATCTGCTGCGACACATGCCTCTTCTCTTCATCCTTCAACCACCTCGCCGACTGCTTACGTATCCCACCACTCTTCACTTTTGGGGAAGATGAGCTCTTCGGGGGGTCGGTGATGACAATGTTTGACACCTCCGACGACGAAGAGCTCAACTTCCTCACACGCTTCCTCACACGCTCCCTATCTAAATCCACATCATCCTCATCATCACTCTCAAGCACTCTCTTTCGCCCAATCTCAGCCTCCAACGACGCAACTGCTCTCGCCAACTCATCATTCTCAACGACATTCTCAACAACATTCTCAACCTTACCCTCTCGCTCGATCGCCAACATTCGCTCCCTCTCTTCCACAATCAACTGCGTGAATCTCAAGTCACTCACCAAACCTCCACTACAGTCAGCATGCACTCTGTAGAAACGCGCCTCATCCTCATCACCCTTCAGCACTCTACACTTCACACACGCAACCCTATTCAGGATAATCATGTGGTCGGTGCCCGCCTTCTTTACATGCGCCTTGGCGTCCGCACTGCGATTAATTCGCCCACATGTGCACATCTTGATATGATATTTTCTATTCTTGTCATTTGCCATGCCTGATTTTATCGTTAACTGTAAGATAATGAAATTTGTATAAGTTTGGAATCATGCAGTACAGTCATATTCCTAAAGCATTACACTTAGTCAGGAATGATAGATTTGAGTGTAGTGAGTGGCACTCGATCCCGTCGACAGTCCGAAGGCCTTGTACTGATCACTAGGGAAGTGAGAGATCTTCCCCGATACCCGCTCTTTACAGCTGAAGACATCATTGTCACTGCCCCGAAGTGGTAACAGGAACGCCGAGTCAAAGGTAGTGATCAGTAGCTGGGATCTAACCGCTCAAAGCTGCCTTAGACTTAGTTAAATTTCAAATCTGATAGCAGATTTGAACTCAGGATACGTGAAAACCTTAGTTTACATGTTAAAACTTTGAAAAAACTGAAAATTAAGAATTTTTAAAATATTCCGCATTTTACTACTCATACTACTTTTAAAAAATTTTATCAGTAGTAAAGACACTATCAAACTCTATCATACAAACTTTGAAGTAAGAAGATAGCTTGCCTACTTCAAAAGATAGAGTCCTTTGAAACACCCGATATCGGGAGCTCAGAGCGACGACCGTCGCTTACCTCGTCTTTCGATGAAGTGATCAGACTTACGTTGTCGGGGGTTTATATATGCTCGGAAGAAAACTTAAAATGGCTCTATCTCCGAAAGTATTCATCGTAGCGACATGCGGCTTGTTGCAAACGATTCTTCTCATCATTTTCTATCATATGACACCTGAACCATTCTCATATGACCACGGGAAGTTGGTCCGTCAGCACATGTCCATGTAACATGTCACAAGTGATAAAATTCCTAAGTGTGAGAGCTCCAGTGTGGTGAAAATTTTGAAAAATTTAAAACTTCCGAATTTCGACCTGGGACCTTTACCAAAACATTTTTCATCAAATTTAACCGACCCCCCCTCCCCCCCTCGTTCAGAGAATTTGATGAAAAATGTTTTGGTGAAGGTCCCAGGTCGAAATTCCACACTTTAAAAAGTTTTCAAAATTTTACCCATACAAAGCCACCCTGACACTTAGGATTTTTTCAGGTGAGCTCCGACCTAAAATCTTAAATGGCGTCTCACACCTAAACGAAGACAGATACCCTGTGGGAACGAATCTTGCGAAAAACTGGCGAATGTAAGCTGCAGAATATCATGCTAAAGTTCAGTCATATTTGCGGGATATTCGCTGGCGAAGTTCGCCGGCGACAATTCGCGCTCTATATGTTACCTTTTACATTTGAGTTTCGCTATTATTTTCTTTAGTAATCCGCCTCTACAGCCGAGGCTCTATTCTCATCGTCACCTCCTCACTATCCCCACATATGGCTAATCTATCTAAGAACTAAGTGCAGACTATCATTCTTTGATAATGATAGGAATATAGAGAATCCACATATATCAATTTTCATAACATCTCTTGACATTCAATAATTTACAACAATGACAAATATTTGAATAATATCATAGTATTTACTGCGACATTTATGGAAGATAAATACTTTTTTGGTTTAAGCCTTCGTGAATTTAATAAAGATCCCTTTTTATCAGATCAGACTGAGTATACAATACATTTTCATGTAAAGGTAATATACGAACATTACTACTTACCACTAATTAGTTGCTACAATATCCACGATTTCGCCGGTTGGCGAAAAATCAGCTCGCATTAGTAAACAAATGTCTACCAACTAAATATAGCAATTTTTTCGCCACCTGTTTTTTTTTAATTTTACACAGGTTTTTGGATAAATGATGACCATTTTCACATGCGGAGATAGTTTTTATACGAAAATGAACCTTTAAAAAATTATCCTCAAAATCGCTACCTCGCCAGATAATCTGTTGATATTAGCAAGATGCGTTCCCACAGGGTATGAACAAGCCGATTCTTTCACTGAATTTGTCTCACTCTTAGCTTTCAAACGAGCTATTGCACGACAAAATCCGTCCACTAGAAGCCAAGATCGAAGCGAGCTCTCCCGAGGGGGGGGGTCAGTGAAATTTGATGAAAAATGTTTTGGTGAAGGTCCCAGGTCGAAGTGACACACTTTGGAAAATTTTCAAAATTTTGTCTATACAAAGTCACTCTGACACTTAGGATTTTTTCAGGTGAGCTCCGACCTAAAATCTTGTAACAGCTCTAACTTTTGAACGGCTGGTCCGATTGACTCGCGGTAAAAATGTTGTCGAGCAGTTTTTTCTCCTCTTTCAAACGAGTAGCTGTAAGACAAAATCCGTTCACTAGAACCAAAGTTAGAAGATTGCTGTCGGGGGGGGGGGGTCAGTGAAATTTGATGAAAAATGTTTTGGTGAAGGTCCCAGGTCGAAATGACACACTTTGGAAAATTTTCAAAATTTTGTCCATACAAAGTCACTCTGACACTTTTCAGGTGAGCTACAACAGTCCACCCTCCCAACCTGGCCGGCACACCACGCCAACCTAGACAGCACATCACCGCGCGCTATACGACGGTCGACCTGAGGGGGGCGACGTCAGCGAACTTGGCGGACGCACTTGGCCGGCACACCACGACACTCTGTCGTTCCATCCAGAGGGGGGACGTCAGACTCAAAGCACCACGGCGGCCGACCACGACACTCTGCCGTTCCAGAGGGGGGGAACGTCAGCGACGGCGGCCATCTTGCGCGGTCCAGAAGTGGAGTTTTACTTACTACTTATATGGACAATTTTTTTACAAGCTTGCAGCTTGCAAGAAATCTTCTTGGACGTCAAATGACTATGACGGGCACCATTCGTCGTAATAAAACCGAATTACCTTCGGAAATTATGCCTGATTCAACTAGGCAACAATTTACCAGTGTATTCGGATTTCAAGACAAAGCATCAATGGTTTCCTACGTCCCGAAGAAAAATAAAGCAGTCATTCTTCTGTCAACCAACCATCACGACATCGACATTTCAAGTGATGAGTCAAGAAAACCTCAAATCATTCTTGATTACAATAAAGGAAAGTGCGGTGTGGACACACTAGACCAACTGGTGCAAAAATATAATTGCATTCGAAAAAGCAATCGTTGGCCTCTCTCTGACTTTGTTCATGAATTTGCTGAACATCTGCTCGTACAACGCATTGGTTTTGTTCCTCTACATGCATCCAGAATATGAACAAAGAAGTGGACAAGTTCGAAAACGCTTTCTATTTCACTTGTCAAAGTCTCTTATTGGTTGCAGAGACAGCAACGCACTTGAGTCGGCAAGGTTGCCAATGAGGCCTATCATTCAACCGGTACTGAAACAAAGGCGATACAATCATTGTCCAAGAGAACGTGACAGAAAATCTAAAAAAAGATGTGCTTTTTGTCAAACGACCGTGTGTGCTGAACACGCTATCATAAAATGTCCACGTTGTTGACTGTAGAAAATTGAATGCACCAATTTTCTTTAGGATCATTCAGAAAACAATCATAAAACTCCATTGTTGTTCGTTACCAAAAATATATTTGGGGTGTGATTAGTGATGAAAATTTTCCGGAAAATTTTAAATCAAAATTTTCCATGGAAAATTATGGAAAAAATTGGAAAATTTTGGAAAATATTGGAAAATTATGGAAAATTTTGAAAGTTTTGATTTTTGTGATACGCCCTATAATCTGAGCGCTTCCGCAGCCGAGGCAGGTACATACCAATAGAATGGGTCTAAAACTCTTGATTTCATCATTATTTCGATTAAAGCGATCGTAGCACTACGAGTTCCGCCCGCGGATTTTTGAACATTCCTTTGCCACCAGTGGCTTGTGCTAATTTGTTAGCATTTTTGATTATCACACAGACACCGTTTGGGATAACGTGAATCTTGCTTTACAATAGAGGTATAATTTCATGCAATGTGAAAGATCTGGAGCAAAAATAATTTTGAAGTTTGCTTGTTAGCTTGAAAGTTAAGCTTTATTGTGCAGCCTTGATCTTAGTGATACAAATTCTCCATATGTTGATGAATATGTGAAGAATAAGCACACAGTCCACGCAATACATGAGCGACCATATTGGAAGACTGCAAACTCGTGAGATATTTGGAAACAAAAGATATCTGTGATGAGTAGAAGAATATCTATGACAGTTTCTAAGTTCTGGCACATTGTCCGATCTTCGTTGAGGACAAACTGCATGCACATCTTCCATTTCTACCTCATGGTTCAGATAGTTCCAAATCGATTTCAGATCTACCCAAATGAATTTCAGACATTTCCAGATGAATTGGAGATTCTCCAGTTGAATTTAAGATCCTTTCAAAGTTGGGTTTCTGATAGATATCTGAAATTCAATTAGAGAAATCTGAAATCCATCTAATATCTGAAATTCATTTGGGATGATCTGAAATAGACATGGAAAGGGTGCATGGTTCCAAAAGGTCCCGCCGAGCAAGCTTTGTCCGCGGACAAAACGGGTAAGAAATGGACATCCGTCGGTCTTCCTTCCATTAACTCACACTTTTGTCCGCGAGACTGCGGATAAAGAACGGCAGTATACGAAAATCCGTCGGGCTTCCTTTTCTCGGACTTTAAATTCATGATTTACGGACGCTTCACGGAATAGAAACGGTTGCGCATGTCCGGAAATTTCCGTGTAAATTCTGATATAATATACATACTTGTTCTGCTTAAACTTATCGAATGCTACTTGATCCGTTTATCTTTTAGTCCTCTTTTTGGTTTTATCAAACAACATCTAAGTCGAACGTTTGCTGAAAGCCTGGATGCAAATCACATTCCAGAATATTTTGTGGTCTAGCGATGAATTGAAAATCGATGATCTGTAATTCGGCATCTTGTTTTAAGTATTATTAAATCGAAGCGTTTAGTTTTATGCTTGATTGCATTATATGTTTCTACTTTTGCCGAAGTGTGCGAGAGTACACCGTAGGCCGCCAGAATCGAACGCGTGCATAATTTCGACAGGAATATTATTTTTTGCGTAACATGTAATAACCAGGGCAATTTCTTGCTATTTTTATAACTATGATTTCAGTGAGCATAACAAGTAAAGAACATCGCCGTGCATGAATTGCGTTCATTTCAATTTCTTTTCTATCGAATCCTTGTGTGGTGCATGTCGGGCGATCTTGGAAGTTATAGTTTGTGAGTTGTGTCCAATTCATTTTGACGGGCGGTAATGTCACTCATGAACTGCGTCTGCTAGGGCAATCTAGTCACTCTGTTACTATACAATTGCCTTTGGTTGTGATTCAGCTGAAGCAAATGGCGCGCGCGAATTTTCTGCTTGACGTGGCATAAACACTTTTTCACACACGACACGCATTTTCAAGCAGCGCAATGTTTTGCTATCTTGTGATCGATCGCCCCTTTCGCTTACGTGATTGGCCAGGCCGTGAAGCGCAGTCAACGCAGGGAACTTGCTGAGGGAACAGGGAACAGCCGATCATCAACTTTCACAATTGCAGGCGAATGTCGACTGAGAAAATTGACTTGGTTATCTCAATGTCTCACCGTTGAAGGTGGATGTGATTTGTTCAATGCTTAATATATATCTGATTCAGTGTGGTGCAGTTTGGAGAACAATTCAACGTCGTCTAATGGCATTTCACACCGATTTATTCCTCACAATCTAAATTAACTGACTATACATCTTATGCCGTGAATAATTTTCTAGTCAGCCTGAATACAGGTCTGAATTTGCACTACATTCAATGGAAAATTGGTTTCTTGTGATGATCTTGGTGAGTCCTAGTCGTGGCCATTAGTATTCCAGACCCCAACAGGCAGACAACGAAAAACACCTCAATGTTGTCGACTTACTTCCATCTGCCATTGTCATTAGATACATGTCTTCTGCATCAACGATATGGACACAATGGTGAGCTCGGAAATTTCCTAATTAATTTCTATTTGCAGTCATGTTTCTTTAGAATGTCGCATTCACATTGAAAACAGCAGGGCTCTTAATTAGTATAGGCCTAGGCTATATTGTATGATAATATTTGATCTTATGTAGCAATAGCGCGTTATGGATTCATGCGATTTGAATAGTTTTCCCAGTTCTTGGGGCGCATTTCACATTATAATGATTGACATGGTGACTGGTACATACAGTGTAATCATAATTCAACTATTTCATGAACTACACAACTGGATTTTCCACTAAACGTTTGAATTTTCATTGTGTTTACGCAATACGTATGGAATTGAAAAATTATAAGGATTGATTTTTGCTAATAGATTTCAATTTTTCATTTCATCACCGTATGGGACAAACGTGGAAATCCTATACATGATCGAAGTCTTACAACATAGTTGAATTTACGAATATGGCATACAAGGACAGCATAGACAAACTATAGGACACAGGGCTGTGGAGGCGGAGGCGTAAAAAATTGGCCGCCTACGGCTTTCGAAATTTTAATGAATGATGTGATTTGATATAATCCTATTATTTGATGCATATATTTGATGTTATTTGATATACATTTGTTATAGATGCAATTTATGCCACCTAATATAAAAAATTACTGAATGAAGTATAGATACCGTGCATGTCCTCCATTGAATAGATTCCATTGGTTTACTACCGTACAAGTAATTCATCAGTCGTCTGTAGTGTATTTAGTAGTTGTAGTGTCCGCTATTCTAAATCTATGAAAACATATGGTGCGAATTCGGCTGTTGTGATTTTAGTTACTTCGGTTTTTGGACACCATCACCGCCGTTTCCTTTGACTAATGAATGAATTTTCATTAATTAGTGTGTATTGTAGAGGCAACAGCTAGCCGACCATATCTGTGAAGTAGATCCATTAAACTTTCTGATTAATGAAATGTAGATCTAGGCTGGTTGAGAGAACATGAACTCATAGAAATCGACCATAATCCGATCTTTATATGAACGTCATATTTGTTATGCTTCTTTACCAGACTACGTGAGGGTATAGCTATGCGCATGATGTTCATGAAAAATGGATTGCCATTGCACTCCGAATTATTTAACAGTACTATAGAAGGCTACTACTACAGTAGTAGCCTTCTATAGTACTGTTCAATAATTCGGAGTGCATGAATCTGGTTGGGTACTGGGGTCAAAGATGAACATCTATGACAGCAGTACCCAACCAAATTTGTAGACTACTGTAGGCCTACCGTGTTAAGAATGGCAAGATTAATCATCAGTGTGTAGAACTAGACCGACAACGAAAAATTAATTTTATCGTATAGCATCATATCACGTTTATACCATGTTATTATTATAACTACAGTATATGGTATATATTCTACTATATTATTGCTGAGGTCTGAGGCGGAGGCACTTTTCAAATAGACCGCCTCGAACACAGCCTTGATAGGACATGCGTAAAGACAGTGAATACATTTGAATCGATGTGTCAGTTCATGCATCGAATTCATTTTATAATTCTAAAAATTTCTGTCGATGTTACATCTACTAGACTGACTGGTGAAGGGCTTTTTTATACTACGGTGTTTTAGGTAAGTTTTAATGAAATTCGTTTCTACCAATGTTGGCCTTTGGTTTTAGCGTTTTTTTAATGGTAAACAGCGTAGTGAAAATCTCGGGTGTCAAGATTGGACCCGTAAATTTCTTTTTCAACGGTTAACTGATGTGAATTAGTCAATCCGTTAACATGGGTAACCGACAAACAACATTATCTTGCTGCGATAACATAACATTTCAAATAATGTAATTAAGTGGCATGCGTATAAAAATACGCCTACTACCAAATTGAAGATAATTGATTGTAATAAAAATTAGCAATATTATTGCTAATATTATTATGGAATATTTTATCATAATGTTTTACTGCACATTATGTATCTCTTGTTTTCGACTTAACTTATCTTAAAATGCATGGAATAAGTTAATTTGAACAGGGTCATAATGAATGAACCGATTAGCGATTGGTTGATCGCTCACATCACTACTATAAAGTCAAATTAAAGCTAATTTAACTTCAAAGAGCCGCAAAGTCTTAAGTCCCCAAGTCTCCTTACTCGTATGCCAAATCATACCTTGCTATGATTACAAAAATATAGATTCTATTAACCATGTATGAATGAAACTTTCAAGAATTTTTAGGTATTGATGACACAGTGGTTGTAATATCAGCACTTTTCTTTTATTCATTAAGCAGTGGCAGCGTTTTCACCTACCATGTATCACTCAAATTCTCGTAATAATTTCCCCTCTAACACATGCAATGATGATTATCAAAAATATCCACTCTTCAGTGATTAAGGTGATTTCAGTAGACTTCTTAATTTCAGTTCAATTCCTTGGAAGAAAAGTTGGTGAAGCTGGAACGTGTGATATTGCAAATCGCCCTGGACGCCTTCGTTCTGATAGCACTAATTTCTCCGCAAATCAACTAATCATCTCAGGTTCAACCGTTGTTAGTTACTCGCAAAGTGTGCCGACTCATTGCACCGGACGAGTTGATGCAATTTTTCATCCGAGACGACAAGTTTTCAAGGTGGAAATTCTCGAAGAGATGTTTTCCAACATCATTTCCGACACTTTATCAAGTTGTGATATCCGTAATACGAGTATGTGCAAACCTGGCCGGAAATTATGATCAAGTGGTGTCACGTGTGATCGAAAAGCGTCGAAAGAACGAGTGTCACAATTAAATCAAACGACAATGCCTGACTCCGATGAACAGAGGGAAGAAGAATCTCAGAAATTGTATTAGTTCATGAACTCTACGAAGAAGTGTAGCTCACAGACATTCGAATTACATTCACATTGCTATAATTAGTATCTATGAGCACTTCTTAAAATCTTTCCGTCGTTATTTTATGCAAGATGTGCACTTGAGGTGATGCTAGTGTTTTCTTGTACCGGGTACGTTATGATAAAGGTACATTCTATTGTTTTATATACTCATATTCGTCGTTTTACATCAACTTGTCGTCCATTGTTCATTTATCAATCTAGTAATTCTTTTTTATATGAGTTTTGATCATATGTATTTCTGTACGAAACTTCAATCATTTCCACTCACACATTACATTACAGTAATGCATGGGAAGTTTGTAATCGTTGCCAAAAGGGAAAAATTACTGTGTGACTTATCATTTCAAACGCCATTCGACAGTTACTGTTTCAATGTTGAATAAACGTATTATTCGCACGTACGCTATTAGGCCTATATGATATCATACAATAGTATGTTTTGGGTATAAGTCAATGATAAGTAAGTTTTTTCGTGTGCCATTTGTAGGATGATGCTTGTACTTCATTTGATAGGTTAACATTTAAAATTGGATATGCAATTATTTACCCTGTTTTAAATTATGAAATAAAGATTTGCATAATCCGTCTAGTATGAAAATAAAATGATTTTCTTCTCATACCTACTAGTAAAACGGCTGCCTTAGAAAAACATGTAACTTCGCACAATAAGACTACCAATAGGCTAATAGTAACATTGCGATTGCCCATGAATGTTGACATATTCCCATTTTGGCAAGTTTACAAGCTTTCCAGACCAGTCGATAATTGTTTTACCCTTGTTATTTGTTTAACGAATGTTAATTGTTGGTATACATATTTCTCAATTTGTCGTCTCTGGTGATCAACAGATATCTCGTGTAAAGTTGTTGGTTTTCCTTGAAATTTTACAAACAAATGGGATAGCTTCGTGAGACGACCACTTTGTTTTATGTATTTTAATTGAATTGCCGATTATAATATGACTTACCTGTCTATATTTCCGGAAGCGCTAGATATTTGTAGCCAATTCGTTCAACATCAGTGAAACATTGGCAATTTATCTGTAACTGATCCGTAGTTAGCTCGTACAGGACCCGCTTATCCTAAGTAATCTGTCCGTTCGCTACCCGTCAACGATCTTAAACTTGTCCGTTGGAATCCGTATTTAGTCCGTCAGAGTCCATAATTAGTCCGTTAGAATCCGTATTTAGTCCGTCCGAGTCCATAATTAGTCCGTCAGAGTCCATAATTAGTCCGTTAGAATCCGTAATTAGTCCGTTGGTTATCTGTGGTCAGTCCGTTCAGAATCCGCGCATTCATCATATCCGTCAACTGTCCGTCAGATTATTTTAATGCGGCAAATAATGTCCGCTATTGTTCCTTTGAAGTCCGTTCTAATGCCTTAGGCTACCCGTTCTTTGTTCCTTCATTTCCGCCCTATGTCCTTGTGATGTCCCCGGCGGACAAAATTTGTCCACCGTTTACTATCCGTTAACTGACCGCGAACGGACACCAAAAAGACATTCAGCGGACTTCCGCCGGATGACTTTTTGCTCGGCGGGGTAACATGCAGGAATGATAGAGAAGTTTTCGGTCTTTGCATATTGCATAGTCTCTTCAAACGACTACAACAGGTCTCCAAAACAAAGGAAAAATGTCAATCACCAAAAAATAAATTTCAAAATTTTCCACTGAAAAATTTTCCGGAAAAAATTGGAAAATTTTCCATTTGCATCACTAGGTGTGATACACCCCATGGTAAACAACGCTACATTTTTTTCAAAAATATTTTCACCGCGAAATGACTTCACACTTCAAAAAGTTTATTACTGTAACTTTTTAGTGATATTCACCTCAAGGATAAACTGGGAGGGCATCATCGGACTTTATCCACTTAAAGAAATACACAAAAAATGCGAGGTTGGGGGTGTAGACACCCCATGGTAAAGTAAGGGTCAAAAAATGGCCTATTTCTTATAGGTTTACTAAATTTATGCACTCTCAACGGCCAAGAACCTATACAAAATGGTCATGGAAT
>CAJQUW010002376.1:45000-46116 GCA_907163375.1 Prostheceraeus crozeri | reverse complement strand
GATAATCCACAAATTCCATTTCGCTTACCCGCAATCTGGTATTCAATAGCATTTCAACCGACGCAACATTAACAATGGTTTTTCAAGAGTGGGATCATCTTGGCGAATGCACTATGTGACATGCCACGCGAGTAGTAAATAAAACTCCACTTCTGGAATACGCAAGATGCCGCCGACAGCTGACGTCACCCCCCCTTGGGAACGGCAAGTGTCTCGTGGTCGGCCGCCGTGGGTGCTTCGGTTCTGAGTCCCCCCCCCCTGGAACGAGCAGTGTCTCGTGGTCGGCCGCCGTGGTGCTTCGGGTCTGAGTCCCCTCCCCCCTCTGAACGACAGAGGTCCTGTCGTGGTGTGCCGGTTAGGTGGGTCCCACGTTCACAACATGTTCGCTGACATCCCCCCCTGCAACGGCAGAGTGTCGTGTGGACTTGGCGACCGCCAGGGATTAGTCTTGAGGCTATAGTGTGTGATGTTTTTCGTGCAATCTGCTGAATGTTGGTGTAAAATGGGCTGTGTTCGAGAGGAAGGAGTGGTCGGAATGTGAAAACGGAGGCCAGATTCGATTCATGCGTGATATTCTGCATCGGTATGGTGATTTCAAGTCAATCGGAGAGGAAAATTTTCGTTGACTGGTCCCCCCCATCGGGAGAGCTGGCTTCGATTCTGGGCTTCGTACAGTGGACGGATTGGGTTTCGTGCCATAGCCTCGTTTGAAACGCTAAGAGTGAACAAATTCACTGAAAGAATCGCTTGTTCCTATCGTCTTCGTTAGAATGTGAGGCGGCCCATTTAAGATTTTGGGAGACTGTCGAAAAAACGACAGGAGTTAGAATTTTGGGGCGTTTTGGCTGTAGCGTCCAAAACGAGGCATCCGGATGTAAAAACGAGGCCAGATTCGGATTCCAGCGTGAAATTCTGCATCGGTCATGGTGAGTTTCAAGTCAAATCGGAGAGAACAAGAGTTTCGCTGACGTCCCCCCCCCGGCACCGATCTTCCAACTTAGGTTTCTAGAGAATCGTAGAAAGTCGTGCAATAAGCTCGTTTGAAAGCTAAGAGTGAGACAAATTCAGTGAAAGAATCGGCTTGTTCCTATCTGTCTTCGTTTAGATGTGAGACGC
>CAJQUW010002376.1:37500-40000 GCA_907163375.1 Prostheceraeus crozeri | reverse complement strand
TTTGTGTGTTGTGGTGTGTTGTTGGTTGGGGGTGTTGTGTTGGTGTTGGGGTTGGTGTGTGTTTGTGGTGGTGTGTTGTTGGGTGTGGTGGTGTTGGGTTGTGTTGGTGGTGTTGTGGTGTGGTTTTGGTTGTGTGGTTGTGTGGTGGTTTTGTGTTGGGTTTGGGTGTGTTGGTGTTGTGTTGTGTGGGTGTGTTTGGTTGTGGTGTGTTGTGTTGTGTGGTTGGGTGGTGTGTTTGTGGTGTTGTGGTTTGTGTTGTGTGGGTGTTGGTTGTGGGTTGTTGTTGTGGGTGTGGTTGTGGTGTTGTGGTGTGGTGTGTTGGTGTGTTGTGTGGGTTGGTTGTTGGTGTTGTGGTTGGGTGTGGTTGTGGGTGGTGTGTTGGGTGTTTGTGTTGTTGGTGTGTTGTGGTGGTTGTGGTGTGTTGGGTGGTGGTTGGGGGTGTTGTGTGTGGTGGTGTTGTGTTGGGTGGTGTGTGTGGTGTGTGTGGGGTTGTGTGTTTGTGGTGTGGTTGTGTTGTTGTGTGGGTGTGTTGGGTGTGTGGTGTTGTGTGGTGGTGTGTGTGGGTGGTGGTTGTGTGGTGTGGGTGTGTGGGTGTTGTGTGGTTGTTGTGTGGTTGGGGTGTGTGTGGTGTGTGGTTTGTGTGTTTGGTGTGTGGTGGTGTTGTGTTGGGTGTGTTGTGGTGGGTGGGTGTTGGGTGTTTGGTGTGGTTGTGTGTGGTTGTGGGGTGTGTTGTGTGGTGTGTTGTTGTGTTGTGTGTGTTGGGGTGTTGTGTTGTTGTTTGTGTGTGGTGTTGTGGGTTGTGTTGTGGTTGGGTTGTGGTGGTTTGTTTGGTGTGTGGTTGTTGGTGGTTGTGGTGTTGTGTTGTGTTGGGTGTTGGTGGTTGGGTGTGGTTGTTTTGTTGTGGGTGTTGGTGGTGTTGTGTTGTGTGTTGTGTTGTTTGGTGTGGTGTGTTGTTGTGTGTGTTGTTGGTGGTTGTTGTGTGGGTGTGTTGTGTTGTTGTGGTTGTTTGTGTGGGTTGTGGTTGTGTGGTGTGGGTTGTTTGTGTGGTGTGGTGTTGTTGGTTTGTGTTGTGTGTGTTTGTTTGTGGTTGTGGTGTTTGTTGGTTGGTTGTGTTTTGTTGGTGTTTGTGTTGTGTTGTGGTTTTGTGTGGTTGGTGTGTTGTGTGTGGTGTTGTTTGTTGGGGTGTTGGGTGGTGTTGTGGTGTTGTGTGGTGTGGGTGTTTGGTTGTGTGGGGTGTGTGGGTTGTTGTTTGGGTTGTTGTGTGTTGGTTGTTGGTGTGGTTGTTGGTGTGGTGGTGTTGTGTGTGGTGTGGGTGTTGTGGTGTGTGTTGTGGTGGTGTGGTGGTTGTGGGTGTTGTGGTGTTTGGTTGTGTGTGGTGGTTTGTTTGTTGGTTGGGTTGTGTTTGTGTTTGTGTGTTGGGTGTTGTTGTGTGTGTTTGTGTGGTGTTTTTGTGTTTTGGTTTGGTTGGTGGTGTGTTTTGTGTGTTGGGTTTGTGTGTTGGTTTGGGTGTGTGGGTTGTGTGTTGTTGTTGTGTGGGTGGTGTTGGTGGTGTTGGGTGTGTGGTTTGTGGTGTGTTGTGTGTTGTGGTTGTGGGTGTGTGTTGTTGGTTGTGTGTTGGTGTGTTGTGGGGTTTGTGTTGGTGTGTTGTGGTGGTTTGGTTGTGTGGTTTGTGTGTGGTGTTGGTGGTGGTTTGTGTTTGTGTTTGTTGTTTGTGGTTGGTGTGTGTGTGTTTGTTGTTTGTTTTTGTTGTTGTTTGTGTGTGTTGTTGTTTGGTTTGTGTGTTTGTGTGTGTGTTGTTTGTTGTTTTTTGTGTGGTTGTTTTGGTGTTTGGTGGGTTGGTGTTGTGTGTGGGTGTTGGTGGTTGTGTTGGTGTTTTTTGTTGTGTTGTGGTGTTGTGTTGTGTGTTGTGGTGTTTGTTTGGTTGTGTTGTGGTGTGTTGTGTGGGTGTTGTTGTGTGTTGGTGTGTGGTGTTGGTGGTGTTGGTTGGTGTGGTTGTGGTGTGTTTTGTTGTGTTGGGTGTGGGTTGTTGTGGTGTGTTGTTGTGGTTTGGTGTGTGTGGTGGGGTGTTGTGGTTGTGGTTGTGGTTGTGGTTTGGGTGTTGTGTGTGTTGGTTGTGTTGTGGGTGTGTTGGTTTGTGTGGGTTGGTGTTTGGTGGGTGTGTGGTTTGGGTTGTGGTGGGGGTTGTGGTTGTGTGTTGGTGGTGTGGTTGGTGGGTGTTTGGTTGTGTGGTGGGGTGGTTGTGGGTGTTGTGGTTGTGGGTGTGGGTGGTGTGTGGGGTTGTTGTGTTGGTGTGTGGTGGTGGGGTGTGGTGTGGGGTGGTGGTGTGTTGGTTGTGTGGGGTGTGTGTGGGTGTGTGGGTGGTGTTGGGTGTGTGGGTGGTGTTGGTGTTGTGGTGTGGGTGTGGTTGGTGGGGGTTTGTTGGGTGGGTGTGGGTTGTGGTTGTGTTGTGGTGGTGTTGGGTGGTGTGGGGTGTGGGGTTGGTGGTGGTGGGTGTGTGGGT
>CAJQUW010002376.1:0-15000 GCA_907163375.1 Prostheceraeus crozeri | reverse complement strand
CTTGGGCACAGTCTTCGGGACTGGCGAATACTTTATCATTAATGTTGAATCTGCTATCAGTCAAACTTGAACATATGCAGTCGATTTGCTATCCCTGCAGCAATTCTGATTCGCCTGTTGAGCAATAATTCATTGTGAAAAACCCTATTATAAGCCAGAAGATTGTAGCGCTTCTGCATTCAATTTGAGAAGTCACGATTGGAAGCTTGACATCTGCCGAAAGAACATTCCCGTCTTCATCGATGAAAGACAACGCCCATTCCGAGTTCGTCATCTTCTCGACGAGTGGGATGAGCGAGGTATGAGAAGAAGGGGAACGATCAAGAGGATCGTTTGGACCGGACGGATGAGCGTGTGGAACTTCAACATACCACTCGCATCCGAAAAGGTGCCAGATGCACCAGTATACGTATCCTCGGCTGGTATAGGGTCTGTCTATGACAACCCTAACGTCATACCCATTGGACTATTCCAGCCAATAGTCAAATTCACATTCCCCTGGAAAAGGAACGAACCATCGCGCTCTCTTAGGGCCACCATGGGGCAAGACATGATAGAACCTCTCGCGGTATTTGTTGCCCCTGGGCAGTCTTCGGACTCCCCCCCCACCCCCCCCCCCCCCCCCCTCCCCCCCCCCCCCCCCTCCCCCCCCCCCCCCCCACCGCCCCCCCCCCCCCCCCCCCCCCCCCCCCCCCCCCACCCCCCCCCCCCCCCCCCCCCCCTCAGCGAATATACTGACTATCATTAAGTTGAATCTGCTATCAGTCAACTTGAACGTTGCAAATGAAGTTCGGTGTAATACTTCCTTTCGACGGGCGTTCCTGTAAAGGGGCGGCGGTTGGATGATGAAAACCCGTAGCTATGTATACCGCAAGGGACTTCGGCAATGGTCAATTGGTTCTTGTTAAACCTCTCTGCGTCATGTTTGCAAGTGATTGCCTCTGTCTCAACGTAGTATGCATTCGCGCCAGGGCGACATTTAGCCAACTGTCGAAGGTTGCCTAAAACTTTCCATTGCATACGTTATGAGAACCATGAGTTCTAACTGTCTCTATCAATGAGACGAATTGATGAATGGAATGAAATGGGAGGACACTCACGCGCCACACGCAACATAACACACTTCTCTCTTCCGTAGTCTAACAAGCTCTTTACACATGGATCGCAGTCGATTGCTATCCCTGTATCAGAAGTGTAAGCTATCTTAATTTTATTTGACACTATTTCATCTATCATCATCGTCCATATGAAATGTTTTAAGATTTACAAGTTATACTAAGCGTGCTACTATTTCCAAATGAAAATGTATAAATGGTTAAATCATCCACTTAAGCCCATCCGTAGTCTAACAAGCTCTTTACACATGGATCGCAGTCGATTGCTATCCATGTATCAGAAGTGTAAGCTATCTTAATTTTATTGACACTATTTCATCTATCATCATCGTCCATATGAAATGTTTTAAGATTTACAAGTTAGACTAAGCGTGCTACTATTTCCAAATGAAAAAGTATACATGGTTAAATCATCCACTTAACCCCATCCGTAGTCTAACAAGCTCTTTACACATGGATCGCAGTCGATTGCTATCCCTGTATCAGAAGTGTAAGCTATCTTAATTTATTTGACACTATTTTATCTACCATCATCGTCCATATGAAATGTTTTTAGATTTACAAGTTAGACTAAGCGTGCTAATATTTCCAAATGAAAAAGTATACATGGTTAAATCATCCACTTAAGCCCATCCGTAGTCTAACAGCTCTTTACACATGGATCGCAGTCGATTGCTATCCCTGTATCAGAAGTGTAAGCTATCTTAATTTTATTTGACACTATTTTATCTACCATCATCGTCCATATGAAATGTTTTAAGATTTACAAGTTAGACTAAGCGAGCTACTATTTCCAAATGAAAAAGTATACATGGTTAAATCATCCACTGAAGCCCCATTCAAGTAAGTCAGTATGAAAGCAAAGATAATATGAAATAAAAAATTTATTATGGCATGTATTTCAAAAGGTCTTCATCGTCAATATCGTCCCAGAGTCTGGCTTCACATAGATAACAAAAACAGTTCAGTTGCTTTAATCGTTAGTTCTGCCCACTGCGCGCCTCACTTTGTCAATATACTCCCACTCCTCCATAGTTCGTGGCTGGGAGTTAGGGGTGTACCACTCCCATAATTGGTGGAGGAATTTCGTGCTGGTGATCTCCATCACATCGTCAGTATCGTACTGGAGGTACTTCCACCTCACGCCTGTTAATTCGGGGCACTCCTTCTCACATACACTCTCTTCGTTGTACGCTGGTAATAACACCTTCTTCTACTTCGTTGGAGCGTTTGGGTGTTGAGGATGAGAGAGAGGAAGGAATTTTGTGTTTGGTGTTGTCGGAGGGCTTGTCATGTTGACTGTGAATAATAACTTTGAAATGTTTTCTAATTCTTAAGTATCAACAAGCAACAAATCAGAATGAACAGCCAATGAATGATGAATATGAAAGTATATATGTAAAGTGACATTCGTGTCATTTCACTCTGTCTTTGAGACGCATAAGTGAACGGTTGTCTAGCGAATTCTGTTATTATTTGAGGCGTACAAGTGAATTCCAAATTTGAGACGTATTATTTGAGTGAAGTCTCTATCTTGTTGAAGTATCAAGCTTAAACAGAATTTCGTTGAAATGGTAAGTTGAAAATTTCTTCACTCATCTCCCTCAAACGTGTGGCTAATAGCATCGTCCTCAATTTCAGGCATCAACTTCATCACCAACACCCTCCCTTCTCGAGGAAAGTTTAGAGTTGTTGAGTCAAGGTAGGTTGTAACAATACACTGAGACTTGAACAGAGATGAAAGAATGATTTCTCTTTCAGGTGATGTGAGTTCCAGCTCAGGACTCTCGCGACAAGGCAACGAGTGGGAATGTGCCGACTGCGGACATATGTTTACAAGGAAGCACAGTCTCCTTCGACACATCAAACAACGTGTGTGTCAACACAAAGCGGCGTCAATCTCCGGAGGTGAAGTTGATTCTGACGATGACATCTCCTTTCCTTGCGATTTGTGCCCTCTTTCTTTTGATAGTCACTTTCAGCGATCTTCGCACAGACTTCAACACACGCATGCAAATGATCACTACACCAACGGTACCTCTACCATCTCCCTCATTAATGTTTCACAAAATAATTTAGTACGCGACTACTGCATGGAGTCCAATACTCAAATAGTAGATTTTCCTGAGTGGCTCCTTCAAAATTCAAACATTATCGAAGCGCTCTTCAACAATTTAGACAATTTTAGAATGAAGGCGCTCATCTACCTTAAAGCTAAAATATATTAAGATAGATTTTCAAACGGGTCAAGTGACGGAGAGAATACAGTTTCATGTTCCTTCCTCTTCCGCAACCAAAGTTGTAGACTGCGAGTCTTGGCTAAATTTTCACATTCAATGTTTAAAATCAAATGTAGATAAATTCAATCAACGTGACAGCGCTCTCATTTTTGATGGTGTGGACTCAGCCATATTCAAAATTTCACTATTAGAAAGTCATTGCAGCTCGATACATTTAAACTACCAAAAACGTTGTATAATAAGAAAGCTGGTCATCAATGTCGATTGTAAATCACAGTGTTTCAAATATGCAGTCCTATCCATCCTTCACTATAATGATATCAACGCGAATCGAAATCATACCTATAGCTATAGACAGTGGGAGATGAACTAGACTTTGAAGGTTGTGATAGTAACAACATGAAAATCAAAGATGTAGAAACGTTCGAAAAACATAAAAAGATTAAAATTGTCGTTCACGAGAGGGAGAAGGGGTTGAAGGGTGCCGCTATAATTCACGTTCAACTTGTTATGAACGTGTAGTCAACCTCTTATTAGTAAAACAAGATGATAGCGAGGAATGGCACTACTGTGGTATTCCCAAAATCTCTCGCTTGTACACTCACTTGGGGCACTCTAAAAGAGGTGAACATTTTGTATGCGACCGCTGCATCCGCTCCTTTTGGGAGTAAAGATAAATTTGAAACTCACTATGAATGGTTGTGCAAGCGAGGTAAATTACAATGGAACGCATGCCCAAAAGATAAAATATTTTCACATAGGGATAATGCTGGACGAATTAAGTCCCCTGCGGTGTCATTTACGCAGACATAGAATGCTACATTGATGATATCATCCACAAGCCAGCAGCCATATCCTGCTATGAAGTATGGCATGACCACTTTAGGAATAGACAAAACAAAATGCATACTTGGCAAGGTGAAGATTGCATTTCAAAATTTCTAGAATTTCTCGATAAAGCTGCTAAATTTCAACAATCATATGAGTCCCAATTGCAGCGTAAGTCACTACATATGTCAGATGAAGACAAACAAAAATTTGAAAGTTGCACATCCTGCCCTAAATGTCATAAAACGTTTGATGACGATAAAATTAAGAAAGTGCGTGATCATGCTCACATCACTGGTAAATTTAGAAACGCACTCTGCTCCAAATGTAACTTTTCACTTAGGTTGAGACGTCGTGTACTACCCGTCATTTTTCATAACTTTAAGGGCTGTGACAGTCATATGCTCATAAAAGGAGGGTTGAGCCAGATGAAATCGTGGCAGTTTAATGTAATAGCACAAACGAGAGAAAAATTCATGGCAATGATAGCAAAAGTACCAGTAGATAAAACTAAAGAAAATAAGACAGTCTTCTTCGAAATAAAATTTTTAGATTCATTCCAATTCATGTCAGCGTCACTAGCTTCTCTCGTCGTAATCTCAAGTTTCTTCCCATAGTCAAACTTTGAAGAAACACTATCCAAACTTAACGGATGAAATAATCACTCGCAAAGGAGGTCTTTCCTTATGCGTATTTTAGCTCAATGTCTAAACTAAATGAAACAAACCCTTCTTCCATTGACAAATTCCAAAACGATTTGACGGGTGAAGATTGTCCAGTAGAGGACTAATGAACATGCTCAAGAGGCATGAGTTAAAAATTTGAATGTAAATACGTTCTTTGGCGATTATATGATCCGCTTACTTAGAATTAGATGTCATTTTGCTGAGCTGATACTGATGTCTTTCAGGAAATTTCGACTGAGTAAGGACCATTAGAAGGAAGACAAATTAGATACTGGTTCCACTTTGTCAGTCTACCAGCCATGTCCTTTAAATCAGCCTTTTTTTTTTAAATGACTGGTGAGACCATTCATCTCTTACAAGACCCGGAGTTGCTTAATAATATATTTGAGCGCGGAATACGCGGTTGATTGGTCTCACAGTTCAGATTTGTAAATAAAACATCAATATAAAATGAAACAGTAGGTTTGACTGATCATATTATCACACCTAATGTTACTTATTTATGACCAAAATAATTGTATCATGGCAGTTCACTGTCTAAACCACTTACCTCATTCTCGAGTTTAGTTGGTTAAAATTCAAGTACATGAGCCTTTGAGTATTACTCCAACCCTTCAAACATACTGAAGATTCCATCCAGATGAAGGTGGATTGGGGATAGTATTGTTGAATGTGTGATTTGATTTATGCCAAATAGCATTAAAAAAAAAAACTGCTGATTTCCCATTCCGCACCTGTTTCTGGTTGAAGTGACTGAAGATTAGGTTTTCACCATTCAGGTCACAATTTTTCATAATAAACTTTACAGAGTGTGGTAGCAGCCAAGGTACAATCCATTGCCGCAATTTGTTGTTGTTTTTGGTTCGTTGGTGGGTTATTTTCGTGTTTACGGTGTGTTTTGAGGGGAGGGTTTGTTTGGTGGTTGGTGTGGTTTTGTTTTGAGTTTTTGTTGGCGATTTGTTCGTGTTGTTATTGTATCGTAGTGTTTAGCGGGTGGGTGTATTGTGTGTTTAGTTTTTGGTTACATGAGTAATATTTGTGTATTTTTGCTGGTTTTTTGGGTTTTTTGGACGTGGGTTTTTTTTTAGGGGTAGTTTGTTGGTAGGGTGTTTTTTGGTGTCTTTTAGTTTTTTTTGGTGTGGTTATGTTTAGTGGTTGTTTTGATTTTAGGGAGTGCTTTATTTAGGCTTTATAATGTATATTATGATGCTTTAGGTATGTGGTGGATTTAATTAGTTCCACCTATTTTATTTCTTTTATATAATTAAGTGATTAGGTTACTATAAGTGTATTGGGTTAATGGATGTTAGAATATTATGAAATTAGATCAAAGAAATATATGTATAAAATTAGTGTTTTGTGATTTGTATTTATGATACGTGTATAAGCGAACAAATAAAAGACAAATATTGTATAGAAAACTTTTATGAATAAATTTTATAATAATTTTGAAGGGAAAGTATGGGTAAGATATAAAAGGAAACGAGTGGTAAAACTTAAAAAGATTTAAAACTCCATAGAAAAAAAGAAATATTAAAAAGGTAAAAAAAAAAAAAATCTTTTAATCACCCCAATATGATAAGAAAAAATTATCTCGTTACACTTCTGCATATAAAATTCTATTTAGAAATGGCATGCTTTCTAAAGTCAGTTCACCGCATTATCAAATTTAGACAGAAAGCTTCCTCAAACCCTACATAGATAGTAACAGTCAAAAAAGTGCACTCGCCCAAAATAATTTTCAAACGGATTTTTTTATGAATATAAAAATAAACAGTTATTTTCGGAAAGCACATGGAGGTGTTAGAAAACGTATATATGATCTACAACTAGTCGTCGATGACAAAATATCACATATTGAACCTTCATCACCTCTTTTCATTGATAGGAGACATCATCGATGAGGATCTTGTGGTTTTGGTGTTTGGTGTTGTTTTGTTTAAAATGATAAATTTCAGAAGTTTGAGTTGGAAACCCATCTTTATTGGGGCAAGCCGTTTTAGATTATTCCAAGCTTGAAATTGTATCAAATCTTCTACAAATTATTTAAAAACATGCCCTCTCGTTAAAAGAGGTTTCGCTTGCGGGGTGGTGATCAAGATAGTTTTTTTTTAGGAAGATTAACCCACTCAAAAAGATTAAATTTTAATGAAGAAGGCAAGTCATTAGAAAAATATTTTCTACACATCTCAACTACAATCCCACTCAATCCACTCTATTCCATACAGAATAAAGCAAAACTTGGTTTGTTTTAAGGATGAATCAGCAGGAGGAAATAGATGAAACTGATTCTCCTCCGTCCTAAAATGTATTCCATGAAATTAAAAGATGTGCTAGATAGTATTAAGCGTGTTAAGGTATATCAAAATCATGTTCACAAAATGAAACATCGCTCCTATAAGAAGGGCCTTAAAAAATAAGAACTATAACGTTTGTCAATATGACAATATTTAAAATCTCAAGTTCATTACTGTGAAAACGTACACGTTCAAGACTCGAGCACTTTCTGCGATGGAGATAAGAGGGTGTGGGATAGGACATAACACATCTCTTCCACTTGGACATCCGACACGAAACAATTACAACCACCAAAAAGAATAAAACTCACGCTACCACATTCAGGAGATGTATTGACATAATCAACTTTAACTCAGTATTTTGATGTTGCTTTTTGTAGATATACATGGTTGTTTTATGTATTGCATGAGATCGTTTCTTCCTTGTGAATATATGCCTACAGTCAGCCCATTCCCCCTATATCTGTGAAAAGAACTTTGTCATTTACATTATTTTTATTTCAATAAAACATATCACAATGACTTCATCTTTGTTTTCCGAAACAATAAAGTTACGATGTATTTATTATCTTTCAAATGGATTCACTCTTGTTAACAATTGGTAATTTTGATCGCTATAGAGGTTATAGTTTGTTTTACGTCGGGATGATAGAATTTAGATTCAAACATCTTCTCGGACTTTTTCCCTTATGAAGCGTCTTTATCATGAATGAAATCACGTAAAATGTATTCTTTTTTCTCACCAACAGAAATAGGTAGAATCAAATCACTTTGAATGTAAAGGTGCTGTTCATGTTTATCAAGTGTCATTGGTGTTTCTATACCAATCGTATGCGCAGCAGCTAACACAGTTTGTAGCATTGAAAAACCAAAGAGTTTTTTCAAATTTTTACTCAATTGACATTGAATGTCATCACCCAGTTTCAGAACAACGCGTTGATTTTCAATTGAAAACGAAATGTGGTGTGATATAAACTTCTGTTGTATATAAGGATTTACTACATGAATGAAGCTTTCAACTGTATGATATAGACGCGGCATTATATTGATAGCAACTTTAGATTCTTCATAAGACTGGTAAATTTTCTTGATGCGATCGCCATAGATGTCCACCCACCATTCATCATTAACTGAATCAGCTTTAGTGTGATATTCATGAGAAGCATACACCACACCACTTCCAATAATAGGTGTATAATGTCTTACAAAATGACGCAAGGTTGGAGAGAAATAAACTGTAAGTTTGTCATTATATATCTGAATAACCAACTTAAAGAATCATAAGAATCTGATTTTATCTGAATCCATTCATAGTTCCACTTTCCATCTGATGTTAAATTGTATGGGAACTGGAATGCATTATTCATCGTTATTCCATCATGGGTGCGAGGAGTCAATATCATTTCTTCCAAATCATTCACATTCTGAATATTGCTATCATAGCATATCAAAACGCCAACCTCCCATTCACCTTCTAAATGCAGTGGGCGATTTAATTCTACTCGATAGTCTGATGGTTTATTTTTGGGAAATTTATTCATAGACAGCATTACTGGGTAAAGTAGATTAGAAACGAAGTCCTTTACTTTCACTTTCCATATTATTCACATGGAAAAAGATATTAGCATACGTTTGAATTAACTCTTCATTCGGAAATGGATGTGTGATACTTGTCACAGCATCTTTATGAAAGGAATCAACGCACAGCATCATCATAAATTGCATATCAATATTGCTGGGGATGTTGTTTAGTATTTTCATGCTTTGTATAATGCACTTTCTTGAAAATATGCTCAGATATAATACTGCAGCTTTTTGGCTGGTATGGTATCATGCTAGCATTGGAGCTTCAAATCTCCACACGTACTTCTTCACAATATTGGACATATTTCTGAAAATAGTTATACGACGCGATAGCGACATGTCTGCGCTAGCTTTGGTTACAGTACCACTTTTTAAAGATCTTTTGGTTTCCAAAAACCCAAAATGGCCCATTAGAGTTTTATAATAATTGTTCAATTACCTTTTCCATTATAGTGAGAGTCAAAGTACCTTCTTTTCAGGAGAAAATGAAATTGTTGCTCATTAATCACTTCTTTTAAAATAATCTACAACCATTTAACCGATAGTACTAATGCGAGATCAACACTCTTGATTTCTGTAAGATACCACTAAGGCTCTAAACATTCTGTATTAAAGGATTACGCTCCATTCTGTATCAAATTGATTTGACTTTCACATGGAACTGTTGCATATTAAATTTTCCATGACACGCTGCAGAATGATGTCGTTAACATCTGATGAAAATCTTCTTGAACAAACGAATACTAGATCTCATCATTTAATTTACTTATTGGAATATGATTTAGATGATTTTGAATATAAGTCATGTTCTTGCCACTGTTTACCATCAAACCTGATGGAGATAATTATAATTTCTTCTATATGTTTCACGGAGTCATGTTGGTCTTTTCTTTGCCTGTAATCACAATCGTCAACCTGTGCGGTCGTTGCGGTTGGGTCTCAGCTGTCCGTCTCGTGGTTTCATCTTCGCTCCAGTATCTTGCGTCACATGTGATCATTCGGTTTGGAGCTTTATATATTCTGCATCCTCGTTGTCAATGCATCGTTTGGATAAACTTTATCTTCGCTGTGTCATCCGTCGCTGTGCCATCCCGTATTTGCGCTATTGTGATTTTTGTCTCAGTCTGGCATGTGCGATCTGGATGAATAGTTCTCCACCGTCCCCTCTACGTTGAAATCTAGGAGCAAACTCCAGGTTCCGGTCACACAATACCTTGACTCATCTCTTGTGGTATCGTGGTCTTCTGTTGAAGGCTGGAAACACGTCTCTCTTTTGCTGACTGGTGCACATGGTTCGAACCTGACACGTCAGATCCACTTTCTCTGCCACTTTTATCGTTGGTTTGGACATTTCTTTTGAATTCTTTGTGTCAAGTCTTGTCACCCAACCTCAAGGACTAGATCCAACAGCACAGCTCCTACTGCTGACATTAAAGGAGTGTCAAGAAATTGCTTGATGACAACAGAAAGGAGATAGTCAGCTTGCTGAGACCTCAACTGGACAAACATTGTATCTACGGTTTCAGCAATAGCATGAGCATGGAAGGTGTGGGAAATCTGGAAGACATGAGTCGCTGGTTTCGAGGCTGAAAGACGAAATAGCTTCTATTCAGGCAATTTCGTGAAAGGATGTCTACAGATGAGTTTTGTCGTTCCTATGTTTCACGGAAATGGACGAACGCATTTAAGGGTCAACAACGTTATTGTTGTGGCTTGGCGATCTGATGGTTACTTGAGGAGAGGAAAAGCAGAGGTTGGAGGAAAACTGCGTCTTTGTTGGCTGATGTTGGAATCGATCGAGGTTGAATCCATTGTCTCTCCTAACAGCGTTATCGGCCACCCGGTTCTCGAAAACCTAGGCTTTAACGTTTACTCTCACTGATGCTTAATTCGGTAATGTTTTTATACGATAGTCTTGGGAATTGCGGAATTCGGCTGTTTCCGAAGCGTGTATGTGAATGCTGATAAGATCGTGCTCAACGTGAAGAGTTAGAAGACCTCAAAGAAGAATGAGGAGAACGCAATGACAACACGGCGAAGATGTTGATATATTTAAACAAACGTGTCGTCGTTCGGAGGGACTGGATCAATGGAATTTTCGGGTGATGGATTTTACTCTGACAATCGTATCGAAGTATCCTGCTCTAATGCTCATGATGCGCGATCGCTTTTGCAAAATTTGATGAGCTTATGTGCTGTCTTGTCTTATCTTACGTCGGGAATTGTGTTGATAACTGGAATCGTCGGTTAAATATCCAACATATCTATTGAATGATCTGCGTCAGCGGGCATGTTCTGTATATGTCTGACCGGTCAGGTCGCCTGGTGGTGGAGTTTGTGCTACATCTCCTCTTCGTTTCCTTGCCATGTGTGTCAATTAAACTGCTATTCCTCGTCCATGTGAAATTGAGTTGCTTTCCTGTGAGTACCTAATTTGAATTTTATTTTTGATTTGTTACGTATATCCACCCTGGTTTGAAGGGTAAATGTACTCAAGATGATCTCTGAGTGCATAATTGATATGTTGGATGCCGAGCTTTTGATATATCCTGATTCAAATGGTCAATTCATCAGGGTGACTTTAACCAAATTTGATTCATCCCATTTGGTTTTTTTTTCTCTCATCAATTTTTCTTGCGCAGAATGTGTGCGACACCTTCACGAAATACCTCCCTACTAGATCAGATTTTGGATCAATTCTGACCTCTCGATTTTTAACGCGTACGAAGCTTGTTTGGTCCTCCAATTGTTCATCTGACCACAACACTTTTCTGCTAGCCAGTAAAGATGATGATGTTGCGTGTCGTAAAAAACTGACCAAAGTCTGGGACTTTCGAAGATCAAATGTAGAAAGGTTCAACTATCTTCTCTCTGTTGGACTGGCTCACTTTGAGCTGAACACGGCTGGTTTATCTATTGATCACATGTGCCTTGAGTTCTATTACATCGTTCAAGCAGCGTTATCATTCATTCCATTCAGTTACGCTTTGCTATCTAAAAGGGATAAACCTTGGATGAACCCAATACTGAAGGACCTCATCAACAAGCGGTGGAGAGCTTTTAGGGAGAAGAATTGGCCTTTGTATGCTCACTACAAAAGGAGAGTTAACGAGGAATTGACGAAAGCAAAATTGAATTGGACCAAAAAGCAGATCAAGTCGTCCAAGAATGTTTGGCGAGTTGTGAACGATGCTCGGGGCAAATCCAGTTCGAATAGCTTTGATGCTTTGATAGCCAGTCTTGGCGGCATAGAACCCTTTCTGGCTTCTGTTCAACAAGAACTTGAAAAGAATTTTAATGATGCTAGTGATGATTATTTGTGCACTCTTAATGATGAATTGTGGGATTTTCAAGTTGATCCTTTTGATGTTTTTCAAGCACTTATACATCTGAAGTCATCCACAGCAGCTGGGAGTGATGGTATTCCGAATCGTCTTATCCGTGAAGCTGCTGGAGTAATATCTGAACCGCTTGCGGCTATTTTCAACAAATCCATTGATGATCGCGTGTTCCCTGTAGCTTGGAAATTGGCCGACGTCATCCTCATCCCTAAATGTCGCAATCCTACAATCGCCGACTTTCGCCCAATATCGCTGACTCCATTGTTCAGCAAGGTTTTTGAAAAGTTAGTTCTAGGTTCGTTGATGGCCAGCTTAATTCCTCTGTATGGACCTCATCAGTTTGCATTCAGAAGGCATGGGTCCACTGAAGGGGCACTTGTTCGTGTCCATGATTCTATCACTGAGTTTTTGGACAAACCTGATGTCATGGCTGTAAGGATGACGTGCCTTGATTTGTCAAAGGCTTTTGACAAAGTCTTGCCAAGTCTACTGATCAATCGCATGTGTTGTACTAATTTAAATCATGGATTCATCATCTGGCTTGTAAGCTATCTAACCGGGCGGTCACAAAGGCTCAAGGTCAATGGTGTCTACAGCTCCACGCGGGCTATCTCATCTGGAATTCCTCAGGGGTCAGTGATGGGCCCGGTTCTGTTTGCAGTTTTTATGGGATCTTTGACCATCGATTCTGATTCTGTCGTTGTTTTGTATGCAGATGACGTTACAATTATCGAGCCAATTTCGCGCACTGGACTCGGGCCGAATAATCTGGTTACTATTCAAGATTGGACAATCAAGAACAAAATGTCCCTGAACATCAGGAAATCTCAGCAACTTATCTTTCAAAAAAGCTCGACAGGTGAATTTGCATATGCTGACATTGGTGTCTTCAATGAATTCAAGATTCTGGGTGTCACTTGGAATAATAGACTTACGTGGAACTCTCATTTTGATATAATTCTAAAGCTTGCATCACAGCGACTTTATGTAATCCGTGTCTTAAAATCTATTTTGTCACGTGATCATTTGGTTTTGGTCTATTACTCAATCATTTTGTCAATTCTATTATATGCTGCGCCACTTTTTGTGTGGTTGCCAAGTTCTGTGAAGCATAGGCTCGAATGCTTTCACAAAAGAGCGCACAAAATAATTTGTGGCAGGAACTGCTCCTGTGATTGGTTTCCTTCTCTCTCATCAATGAGAGTAGAACGTGCGTTGAAGTTTTTTGCCAAATGTGAGTCTTTCAGTTCCCATCCATTGCATTCACTTGTGCCAAAGCGTATGTTGAGAACTGGACACCTTTGTTTGCTACATATCAATACTTCCAGGAGACTACATTCTTTTTTCCCGTGGACGTCTGTTCTTTTAAACAAATAATTTATGCGGTTTTTTTTTACTGCTGTGTTTTCTACTGACACTACACTGCATGTACATGTATGTATGCTAGACCTTTGTGTGACTATAACTTGTAATTTCTTGCAACTTTTTCGATTTTCATTCATGATGACAAATAAACACCTTACTTCTTCTACTTCTACTTCTTCTACTTCTTCTTCACCAACGTCTTCTCATTTCTTGGAATAAGATCTACATAATAAGCTTTCTCTCGATATATTAACTGTTTATGACCACTTATGTGGTGATTAACGTTAAAATTATCATAGCTTGTTAAGGCGCTAGCGAGGTAACCTAAATCATTTCTTAAACTTGGACTTAAACCGACAATCCAATCTTTCTCAACTACATGATGTACATAAGTATAATCATCATTGTGCGGAGTAAATTGGGCAATATGTTTACACGCTTTATTCAAGAAATCATATATAAACTTTTTACATGATAAGAGATCTTTCTTTGGCCACTGTGGAATGTATACTCGGCACCCCTTTTCACATTGGTAAGCAGCTGTGCGTCTCATATTAATAGTCATCACCTCATGATCAAAAGTATAGACACAGTTGCTATAAACAAGTTGAGTGACACCCACTTCCCAATTTCCATTTAGCAGTTGTGCATGATCAATGGGAGTAGAAAAGAGTGCGGCTCGATTACTAGCAAATCTCTTTGTAGCCGCATTGCTAAGCAAAATATGATAAAATGACATTTTTATATTGCTGATCTGCGACTTTGCATAACATCATGAAGACTTGGATTTTGGACTCTCTACAATATATCAGAGTTGATCGTAATGGAAACGTACATTTCAAAAATTCTCATGGTCATTCATCAAGAGGTATTACATTAACATGGCGACAATTTGTCAACCTCAATGATATCATGAGGGATTTGGAATATTTTGAAACATTAAGATTCATCTCCTTGGGTGATCAAGTTTGGCTTCAACGTCGCAACAATGAAATTCAAATCTGCCATTCTCATTCCGCAAACTGTTTCTCATTTCGCAAATACAATTGGGAGAAGTATAGAAGATACATACATCGCTCCATCATGACATTTATTCGTCGTGAGTTCATCGCCCTACTATGCAAATCTTAATCAGACATGACTACCACGCACCATGAGTTGGAAATTAGATTCCCTACAACGTATTGAAGCGGATCATGATCGAAACGTCTATTTCAAAGATTCAACTGGAAATGTGAGAAGAGAGTTTGCTTTATCTTATCGCCATTTTCAATCTCTACATCATATCATGAAGGATTTGAAGTACTTCTATATGAAAAGACATTCACGTATTGGAAATCGCATCTGGCTGCGCGTCAACAATCGGCGAATTCAACTCTATCATTCCCAACTTCATACTAACTTCACATTTCATCAAGGTAGTTGGGAAAAGTATAAAAGGAAGGTACACCGCTCAATTTACTCATTCTTTCATCATGAAGCGCCATCGCTACACCATCGTCAACATTCTCCGTCGCTTCAGACTCTACGCCAAAATCGATCTC
>CAJQUW010002375.1:0-13877 GCA_907163375.1 Prostheceraeus crozeri | reverse complement strand
CTTAATAGCAGGAAATGGCTGCTGCTCGATGGGTGTTGTCATCGATATAGCACTCGATGTCAGCATAGATGACACGAAGAGGACTTAGTTCATCGCCATTCTCTCTATATGAAAACTCCTTATCTCTGGGCATGCGCTCTATTTGTAGTTTACCTCGCTTACACCATTCGTAATGAGTTTCAAATTTATTTTTACTCCTAAAGTTGCGAATGCATCTGTCACAGTAATAAATCTCTGATGAGCTAGAATTTCTTAAGTGGCGGTATGAGCGAGAAATTTTGGGAATACCGCAGTAGTGCCATTCCTCACTATCATCCTGTCTTACTAATAAAAGGTTAACAGCGTGGTCATAACAACTCGAACGCGAGTTGTAGCGGACATCCTTCAATCCCTTTTCCCAAACATGGAGAACTATTTTGATGTTGTTCAATTTTTCAAATTTTTCTATATCTTTAATTTTCATATCTTCACTACTGCAGTCATCAAACTTTAATTCATTCTCCCACTGTTGATACTAACTCTTACGGTATGGGTTATTCTGTACATGTAGAGGACGGCATACTTAAAAACATTGCGATTCGCAATCTACAGAAATGACTGCTGTTTTATTTTTTAAATTTTTCGGAAGTTTAAAGGAGCCTCGTCCAGAGTAGTTCTCTAATAAAGTGATTTTAATCATGGCGGTCTCAATACCATCAAAAACTAGACCACTATCACGCTCGTTAAATTTATCTATGTTTAATTTTAACCCTTGGATATGAAAATTTATCCAAGACTCGCAGTCTACAACTTCGGTTGCAGGAGAGGAGGGTATGTGAAACTCCAGCCTCTCTACTATTTGACCAGTATGGTGGTCGATTTTTGCATATTTTATTTTGAGATAGATGAGCGCCTTCATTCTAAAATTGACTAAATTGTTGAAGAGCGCACCAATCAAAGATGAATTTTGATGAAACCATTCTTCAAAGTCAGTAGTGGTTTCTGAGGTTTCCATCTGGTAGTTCCTCACTAAATTATTTATCGACACTTCAGAGAGTCGGATAGAGGAGGTGCTGCTAGTATAACTATCGTCATTGTGTGTATGTCGAAGTCTATGTGAAGATAGTTCAAAATGTGACTGAAAAGACTGAATGCATAAATCGCAAGAAAAGGCGACATCTTTAACAGAATCATCCACACCTTCGGAGATTGATGCTGACTTAGGTCTACAAACACCTCGCTTGATGTGTTGGATGAGATTGCGCTTCCTCGTGAAGATGTGTCCACAGTGAGCACATTCCCACTGATATTCCACTGATTAAACTGATAGCTGTCGGTCGGACGTGTGTTTTGTCTCTCTCAATCGGTATACGTTTTTTCCTGTGTTTGGCGGTCTAAATTGGAGTAAATTGGTGAAGTTTGGTATCTATAGGTTCGTGGTCCTCTGCTGGTTGGCTTTATGTGGTGATCTACAAGCCTACTTTACTCATCTTTCTGAAAATCGTGATCAACCAAACTGCTTCTTGAATTTCACTCATTTGCCCTCGAGAGTCATTTCCGTATCTGGCGAATTGGAATTCCGCAGTGTCCATTGTTCAATTTGTGAAACATCAGTTCTATTTTGGTAATTATCACCTGACCATCGCGTCATCGTGTCATTGTTCCAGTGTGTTGATCGATTCAGTGTGCTGAAGCAAGCAGTGTTGAACAGTTGGGACTGTCAACTGTATGAAATCAGCTGTTATCAAATTCACTTGGAGGAGAAGTCTTGTCAATTTTTTCTAGATTATTGATTTTTCATCACGTGCCAGTGGCATCATAAGGAACCTGTTTGACATAAAGGTCTTTATCCAAACATAATGTCCAAATCAACTCCATCAAAGCAAATAAATTTTGATGATGTAAAGCGCATGTCAGTTGGTCAGTACAATAAACTAAGCAAAGAGCAACTTTCGAATGCTTTGCGAGATGCAATTAACCAAGATAAAATCAAAGAATCCACCCCAAATCCTGTTGTAGATGTGACACATACTGTTTCACTTGTTTCACAGCAAATTGAAAAATCGCTTCAACCTTTCCTTGCTCAAATAACTGAACTAGCAAAACAATTTCAGAAGTTACATGAACAGTGCTGTGCTCTTCAAGGTGAACTGTATATGCTAAAGCACAATCATAACGATGAAATCCTTGATGAAGTTCAGAATAGAATTGCCAGGAGAAAGTACTTTATAATATCAGGAGTGCCAGAGGCATTTGAAGGAAATCTAAATGACAGACAAAATGCAGACAAAAACGCCATAGAGGAAATAATGAATGAAATAGATTGTAACGAAGTTTTGATCTCTGACATCAGGAGACTTGGAAAGCCTTCTCAAAGTAGAACAAATCATAGACTTATCCGTCTCAAATGCAAGGGAGAAGAAAATCGTCAGAAGGTCTTGCGCAATGCCAAAAAACTTCGAACATCAATTTCGAATCATTTAACAAAGGTCTATATTAACAAATATTTTACTGCGAAAGAAAGGGAAAGTAGAAGAGAAGTGCGTGAGGAATTTAAAAGGAGGAAAGAAGAAGGAGAAAATGTCGTTATTCGCCATAATAGAGTCACAAATGTCGATATTCGTGAGCAGAATCAGTATTTTCGGCCTGCGTTTTAGACCCTAGTCAGAAATTTCCTTCCGTCACACTCTCAAATGCCCGATCCCTTTTCCACAAAATCGATTACTTGAAGTTATTCGTTGAAGTAAAGAAACCAACAATTGTCTGTCTGACAGAAACGTGGTTGGATTCATCAATTGATTCATCGCTTATTTCTTTGAATGACTACTCCTGTATTCGTTCCGATCGTCTTGCTAGAAGGGGCGGCGGTACTGCCATCTATTTATATTCCAGTTTTTCATATGACGTCATATGTTTGATGCAGAATGACACTTTCGAATGCACCGCTATCGAAATCGGTATATTTAGATTACTCGTAATGTGTGTATACGTTCCTCCTAATGTTGTCAGTAGTTTGTTGAAAGAAATTGTCGACAAACTATCTAATATCGTGGAAGCATTTTTATCGCGAAAGCCAGACTATAATGTGATACTAGCGGGTGACCTGAATTCATTGGATGTGAAGCTCCTGTGTTATGAACTAAACTTGCTGGACTTAGTAAAAAGCCCTACACGTAATTGCAATATACTTGATCACATTCTCATTTCATACGAACTCTCCGATGTATATCTCATCGACCATGTAGAATACGATGCCCCTCTCAGAAACTCGGACCATCTTATTGTAACAGCTTTGCCCGACTCTCAACTTCACAGGTCAAAAATTATCAGTTATCATGCAGTATACGACTTTAGGCAATCTTTTCTTCAAGATATGTATACAAAACTGTATCTCACGGATTGGTCAAGTTTGTGCCAAGTTACCGATGTAGATCAGCAATGGTCTTGGTTTCCACACTTTGGTAAAAGATTGCATGGATAATGCTATCCCTAAGAAAATTGTAGCTTTAACCAACAAAGACAAAAGTTGGATGACACCCCTTACAAAGAAATTAATTGAGGATCGCTGGGCTGCCTATCGTGCCAAAGACTGGAACCTGTATAACCACTTGAAAATCAAAACAAAACGTGAAATTGAAAAAGCTAAAAAGAATTGGGCCCACAGCTTAAAGTCGTCAGCAAGAGGTTTTTGGACAATGGTTGGGAATGAAACAAAAACTAAGAAAGGGAAGGACATTGAACAATTTGTCAACCAATACGGCTCAGCAAAAAATCTCCTATGTGTTGTGGAAAATGATGTCTCTACCCGCTTTTCCGAGTTTACCCAAGATACTGCGGATTTGATATTGGAAAACGAAGGGTGGTCCCTGAAAGTAGACGAGCATACTGTGTTCAGACACTTATCAAAAATCAATGTAAAAAAGGCAATGGGTCCTGATGAAATTCCACTCAAGATATACAAGGATATGGCGTTAGTTATGGCTGAACCGCTGACAATAATATTCAATACTTCTCTAAAAGAAAAGACGTTTCCGAAACAATGGAAGGATTGCATATTCACTATGGTACCGAAAACTAGCCCACCTGATATCACGCAATTAAGACTTATATCCCTTCTTCCAACACCCTCAAAAGTCCTGGAAAAGATGAGAAGTAAATTTGAATCAGCGTACGGTCTTCAACAGCATGGCTTTCGACGACATCACTCGACGACGTCAGCCCTCATTGACATTCATGACAATATGAGCAAAATGATGATGACAAAGGAAATCTGGTGCAATATTGATAAGTTATGACCTGTCACGAGCTTTTGATGAGATAAACCACAATTTGCTTCTACATTGTCTTCAGAATGCAAATTTTTCAAATGGCTTCATTCTTTGGATTCAAAACTATCTCAAAGGAAGAACTGCGAAAATGCGGGCTGGTAGTGACCTTTAAAAGTGTATTTCGTTGAACAAAGGCTTCCCTCAAGGCTCAGTATTATCCCCGGCTTTGTTTTCCATATTCACCAATTGCCTCATTTCTGACTCTCCCGACGTTGTAACTGTCAAGTTTGCCGACGATGTCAACATTGTGGTACCCCTGAGAACTACAGATGAAGCAGAAATAGTAAAATCTATAAATCACGAAACACATAAGATCTGGGAATGGTGCTCAAAGAATAAATTATTGCAAACACGAGTAAGTCAAAAATGATGATAGTGACCAAACAAGGAAGAAAGTTCTCGTCCCGCACCCTGATTCCACGAGTCCAAGAAATGCGAGTTCTTGGGGTTCTTTTTAACGAAAAAATGAATTGGAAATCACATGTACAAATGTTGTATTCAAAAGCAAGTCGAAGATTCCATGTTCTCCGACGCTTAAAGAAATTATTAACAAAGAAGGAACTGCACATAGTCTACAACACATTTGTTCGATCATTGATAGAATACGCCTGTCCCGTGTTTGTTGGTTTGGACCAGAATATGTCACAAATGTTGCAGAAGCTGGATAACAGAGCTCACAGGCTAATTTACAACCTATACTATGGCAGCAACAACGTTCGACTATGCCAATGCAAGAGAGAAGAAATTCAAGTAAGACGTAATGAAAGAAGCAAAAAAGCTTTTTAGACAAATCGCAAGTAACAAATCCCACATCCTTCACGACCGTATTACGAAAAGAATGCGAAGCCAATACAGTGTGGTCATGTGCCGATCTTTGAAAAGAAAGAACTCTTTTTTCCCGTATACAACTGCATTGATAAATAAAGACCTCAGTAGAACTCCCCCTTGAGACACTCCATTTGTTGAAGTGGTATCTCATCACACCTTACGTCCTGCCGTTCTTTAATTTTCTGTATTGATTACTGTTTATTTTACTTGCACGAACAATTCAAAACTGTCATGTATTGATTACCATTTGATGATAAACAAAAAAACGCAAATAAATTAATAAAAAAAATTCCCGATCGTTGCATTCCCGCGACAATGTTGACATGGAGTCGCTGTTGTTATCCGACTCGCTCGAGATGGGACTGGTATCACCTGAAAGAGAAATCATTCTTTCATCTCTGTTAAAGTCTCAGTGTATTGTTACAACCTACCTTCACTCAACAGTTCTAGACTTTCCTCGAGAAGGGAGGGCTTTGGTGATGAAGTTGATGCCTGAGATTGAGGAAGATGCTATTAGCCACACGTTTGAGGGAGATGAGAGAGGAAATCTTCAATTTACCATTTCAAGGAAATTATGTTTAAGGTTGATACTTCAACAATATAGAGACTTCACTCAAATAATACGTCTCAAATTTGGAAGAGAGCAGTTCACTTGTACGCCTCAAATAAATAATAACAGAATTCGCTAGACAACGGTTCATACTCATCATTCATTGGATGTTCATTCTGATTGGTTGCTTGTTTATACTTAAGAATTAGGAAACATTTCAAAGTCATTATTCACAGTCAACATGACAAGCCCTCCAAAAACACCGAACACAAAATTCTCTTCTCCATGCTCATCACCAAGGGCGCTCGTTGCACCAAACGCTCCAACGAAGGGGGAGGTAGAGAAGGTGTACCGACTCGCAACATTAGAAAGTTGACATTACCAGCGGACGACGAAGAGGAGACTGTATGTGAGAAGGAGTGTCCTGACTTAACAGGCGTGAGGTGGAAATATCTGCAGTACGATACTGATGATGTGATGGAGATCACCAGCACCAAATTCCTACATCAATTATGGGAATGGTACATCACTAATTCCCAGCCACGAACTATGGTGGAGTGGGAATACATCGATAAAGTGAGGCTCGCGGTAGAAGAACGATTGAAGCAAGTGAACTGTTTTTGTGATCTGTTTGAAGTCAGACTCTGGGACGATATTGACGATGAAGACCTTTTGAAATACATGCCATAATAAATGTTTATTTCATATTATTGTTGCTTTCATACTGACTTGAATGGGGATTCAGTGGATGATTTAAGCATGTATACTTTTTCATTTGGAAATAGTAGCACGCTTAGTTTAACTTGTAAATCTTATAACATTTCATATGGGCGATGATGGTAGATGAAATAGTGTTAAATAAAATTAAGATAGCTTACACTTCTGATACAGGGATAGCAATCGACTGCGATCCATGTGTAAAGAGCTTGTTAGACTACGGAAGAGAGAAGTGTGTTATGTTGCATGTGGCGAGTGAGTGTCCTCCCATTTCATTCCATTCATCAATTCGTCTCATTGATAGAGACAAGTAGAACTCATGGTTCTCATAACGTATGCAATGGAAAGTTTATAAGGCAACCTTCGACAACTGGCTAAATGTCGCCCTGGCGCGAATGCATACTACGTTGAGACAGAGGCAATCACTTGCAAACATGACGCAGAGAGGTTTAACAAGATTGACCAATGCCGAATGTCCCTTGCGGTATACATAGCTACGGGTTTCACCGCCGCCCTTTACAGGAACGCCCGTCGAAAGGAAGTATTACACCGAACTTCATTTGCAACGTTAAAGTTGTCTGATAGCAGATACAACTTTATGATTATATTTTTTATATTTGTGTGATAGATTCAGTCAGACCGAAGTCTGTCCAGAGCAAACCACGAGGAGGTACTATTACTTTTTGCTCCATGGTGGTCTCATAAAGACCGTTGGTTCGTTCACGTCGCATCTAAAAATAGAAGGAAAATAGATGAAATTATATTCAAGTGATGAAGATGATATTAACTTACCATAAATCAATTCAACCGGTTCGTTGAACCTTCGATGGTGGTGGCTGAGGCAAGTATTTGGCTGGCAGTTTCCGCTTGCGGTGGCGCAATTCCTTGATGTCACCATCATGTTTTATTGAGAGATGAAGGCAGCGCATCTCCGCCATCACTCCATCATAGCACTCGAACGTGGTGTCTAAGTCCTCACTCTCAAGGATGACGCTGTCGACGATTCTGCTCTTGATGGACGGGAATGTGGAGCGTTGTTCGTCTCTCCTCTTTCTTCTGACTCTCAGTCAGGCTAATCTATAGTTGTTCGAGTTTTAGCTTTGACACCTCTTCTGAGCTTTCAATGATTTTATATACGTCGCCTGCTCTTCAACTCGTTTTTCGCTGGTAAGCGCCCTTTCGCGGAAAGGTTCTAAGTTGATTACTTGGGTCTTGAGGGCCCGAGTCTCGGCTACCTGACCCTTAAGGTGACAATTGTCGTCCCTAAGGGCCGAACATTCGTTTTTGTAACGAGTGAGCTTGTCTTTTAATTTCGTCAGTGCATATTTCTGGCTCACTTTCGCGATCTGGGTATCCTTATTCCAGCTGTTCGTCTGCTGCTTAATCCCCTTCTTTACTGGGGAAGGTGAGATCACTTTCATTATCGGGGAAGACTGATTTGCCGGTTTTCCTATCTCTTCCGCGTTTTATTGATGACGACCTTCTCAGAATCGTAGTCATCTGAGCTGTCCAAATCGCTTAGTGGACCCTTCTCTACTGCTGTCGATGAGGTAATGACCGAAGCAGCAGGTTCCAAAATGGTTGCAATAGCCTCTTGTAGTGCTGCGTCTAGATCGACAGATGTTTCGCCGAAGTAGGGTGCGATCAATTTGCCGATGTCTGATGTTGTATAATTACTAGCCTTCTTGATCGGACATTCGGCGTGGGCGATGTAAAATGCCTCATGGTCCTTGCCTTTCAAAAATTTTTGACAATGTGTGCAGCCGGAAACTGCATCTTTCTCAACATGAATGTGAGTAGTATTCTTATGCTTATTTATATGTCTTTTAAATTCGCCGCCTCTCTTAATCTCTCCACAAGAGCACTTTTTGAATAAAAATTTTGAGTTGCCTCCCATTATCTGCAGAAAGAAAGATAAAATAGAATTACTGACAAGCGACATTGGCAGTCATTTTTATAATCATACAGCTAAATTGTGAGATTGGTGGAAAGTGTCGAACCTTTGAATCCGTTACAGGCATTACTCAGAGGGGATCTTATCCCAACTCCAAGGCCTCGGCCCACAAATCCAAACCTCCGCGGACAGAGCGTGCGTCATATCACTGTGTTGGTATCCGGACCCTGATTTTGACATGAAAACCAGTGGATTGTTTACAAAGGTTGCAAATTCCAAGCCGAAGCTCGCCTCCCACAACTTTATTAATGTCTTAGTTCAATTCAGAAGGTTCAAAAACCTCATAACTAGCAAATTTAGCTAATTTATATTTTTCAGCATTTTTCACTACTTATAAAATTTTATAAGTAGTCTAAAAATATAGCTCTGATCAAGAGCTATCACATGTCATTTAAATCAAGTCAAATGGACTTGTAGAAGCAAAGTTAGAAGCCTTTAAAGTTTTGGAGTCTTTTATGGCCTGGAGACGAAGGCCATCTCCTGGCTAACCTATAAGTCTGACGGCTTAGCTGATATCAGCAATGAAATTTTCTAAGTCGGTTTCTTTCAGAAACCCGAAATTTGGAATGTACGATGCTAGCATCAGAGCTCAGAGAGACGACCTACCATTGACAATCTCTCGTCACATGTCTCTAAAATCGATTTAAATGATTTGAAATCCGAATGAGATTAGCTTTGGAATATAGCATGGTGAGTGCATGGACATTGTGAATTTGAAATATTTCCAAAATCAGTCGAGTAGTTTTTCAATAAATCACAGTTTTATGCATTTCATACTACTTACAAGATTTAAGCGTCTCGTAGGCTATGAAGAAGAAATCCGAATAGCATCTTATCACAGACTATCAACATAAATATCATGTCAATACTGTATACAAAATTTGAAACAAATCTGTCGAGACAATGTTGAGAAATTTTGAATTTTTCACTGAAATAGCTTGTAAGTAGTATGTGTCGCAAGGGATCAGCCTAGTGTGCCGAAAAAAAATCCGAATGGCATGTAAATTGATTCATGCTCTTTCTATGGATACAGATTGTCGAGTATGATTGTTTAAGCAGATTCCATCGAGTCAAATTGCAGAAAATCAAAAATATATACAAAAATTTCAAAAAAATAAAAAAAATTGAAGAAAATTTGAATGTAAAATGAAGTATATGCCACTAAATCCGAATTAATTGAGATTTGAAAAGTGCATTCTCCAACGTTTCCCATATACTCTATCAAAATATAAAGCGAATCGGTCGAGTAGTTGTCTCAAGATTTAGGCTTATATGTATAGAGTTTTGCGACAAATAGTTGTTGACATTGGACATACTTACATTGGACATTTGTACGCTTCATTGATCTCATGTACTCTATGTAGGTAGAGTCAATATCACTTATCATGTTGAATGTAGTTTTCTCAAGATTTAGGCATAACTTTAATCAAAATTGTTTACACGATTTTTTCACCGTCCTATGATCCATCTATGATCCATTTATTGACCCAAACAATATTAGGATAGTGATCGTCTTCTACTTATTTTGTTTTTTTTATAGATTTTTGCAAATTATATAAATTAGTATTATTTGTAGAATGGTCCTCTACTTGTTTCATTCTTATAATTTTTTACAAATTGCAAAAAATTGACCTTGTCAGTACTAGAATAGGCATTATCTTTTCCTTGTTTTAAGACTTGAGCAGAAAGTATATTATTCAGAACCAAATATTAGCAAATAACAACCTATATTGAACACGAAACAACACTGTGACGAAAGCTGGAAATGGAAAAATGTTCGGAGTTAATCAGAAAAATATGTCAAGAATCTTGTGTAGTTAAAGTCTATCACTGCACCAAGAAGGGCCTTCTTCCTGTTTCCAGGAGTCTTTTTGTAGCGGCTCCAGGTATTTGCAAAATGGTGGTGAGAGCTTTCGATGGCCTGTTCGCTGGTCCAGCCTAAGCCAGGATTTGAGAATGTGCAGATCTCATCCATGACACTCAGGAATAAATCGACATGGTCAAGCAAATGAATTTTCAAGAAGGGTGTAATGCCTGCTTGACGGACAGCCTCTTTAAATTCTTCAATTTTGTCTTGGAATGTGTGCTTGCGTCTTACGCCTCCACATTCGTCCAGGATTCCTTGTAACGACGTAGTGCTACATAATAGCCAGTTCGCTTGAAACAAGTAGGAAAAATATCAAGATTTTCCAAGATGCTCCTGACTCCACGCCCTTCGAACGCTTTCCCATGATAAGGAGACCTATGAGCTCCTATTCGGTTCAATGTCTCCCCAACATCGTCTTTCTCTGGTTGAGACAATTTTTCTTCGATTTTGTTGAAGAGATGCTGCACTATGCCAAGCGATACATGCAGAATGGGTATTCCACACTTGTAGAGATTGGGCGAGTCGGTTTCTCCGAGAATAGAGGGAGAAATTGAATTGTAACATTCTTTTGCTTTTCTTGCTATCCGATCGCATTCGTCATTGAATTTTTGCAATTGCTGAGAATGTAGCGTTCCGCTGCGCATGGTTACATCGTCATCAGATGAATCTGACCCATTCTTCCAGGTGCAGAAAACGCAAGGATACTTAGAGTTTCCTGTTGATATTCCCAACATCAACGGCAAGCATTTGTTGTCCGCAACTAAAATGGTACTGAAATCAGGATCGCCAAAGAAGTTTTGAAAAGATTCTATCGAAAATATTGTCAACAAATTTGTACGAGTTTCAGGTGCCTCTACCAACGCAACCAAAAGCAATTCTGATACAGAATTCGAATAGCGCTCATCATTGAGGATTTGTACAGAAACTTTCAAAAACCCTTGGCCGTGATCAATGGAACATTTGATGGCAAGCGTTGGAGGGTGTCTCAGATGACCACCAGTCCTTGATTAAACCATTGATGTCATTGCAATATATCATTGGAACATTTGCAAGGTATTGTCATCTGTAGATTGGTCATCTTTTTGATAAACTTCAAATGAAATTCATCAGTGGATGAGAAGTAATTGCTAAGACAAGCATCCCGATCCGAATAATAGGAGGAAACACTTGGAAACTTCACTGATTTGCTTTTGATAGCTGAATTGATTTTTCTCAGACTGTTGTTAGAGATACAGTTAGACAATGATTTAATTCAAATCAAACTTCTCAATTCCAGTTTCGTACATCTCTGCTTGTGTTTCTCATTTGAGATGTTTAACTTGAGTGGTGGTCCATTCAAACGGGAAACAGAAAATGACGTGCCTGGCGGACTCATTTCAAGGTTATCATCTGTCAATTTGCTTGACACAAGGTTTGACATGACTTTATCCGCTACTCCCGTTCTTTCCATTGTATGACATAAAACGTCAACAGATTCAGAGAGAGGAACACATCGATGTCTGTTTGGAATACTCATTTCAGTTTTCGATAGGATTTTGCTGCATTTTGAACATGACGGCTCAACACGTGAAATAACAGGGAAGTTCGTTTTCGTCCACAACGTGCAGTACCAAATAGTTCCTTTTGTTCAACAATTGTACGATCTTGGTAATTTTTGAGGATTTTGCACAAAGAACATGGATGTGAAACTGTACAGGGCAGGATCGAGCGAGTTGCGATGTTTGAAATGCCGTCGAAAGGAAACTGACTAAAAGATCTGGCTAATTTTCCAACTTTTTCAGGTTTATTATTCATCAAGTGTCGAAGATCAGTATAGCAGGTTTTGCAAAGAACTTCAGGTGCAAAGAAGGCATTATCATTTCTCAAATCAATATTCCAATAATCTTGATAACCTTGTTTAGTTGAAGCAGAGATCGTGACCATTTTGGATCGTAGACCCACTTCACCACATCGTCTACATATTCTATGTTTAGCTTCGTCATGAAATGCTGAGACAATCGACGCCATAAATTACAACACGACAATTCACAATCTCGCAGCCGCACGATTCAATCAAGTGCATGCGCTGGTCTTCACGCGCTCAGACATTAAGAAAAAGCTTTGTTCACTTACGCTGCGTGGGTGGTGATTCTGACACATTGCTGAATAGGGTTGATATCCCGTGCGCGACGGAAACAATGCCATCCTTGATCATTAGATGATAGGAATAGTATGCACTTTTAGAGGACATAAATGCATAGATTTCGAGGAGTTTTGCATTTGTGTCCGATAAAAGTGGATATTATTGGTATTCTAACCCAATGAAGATGAAATCTATGGCGATGTCTACAAACAAATCCATGCTACAAACATGGCTACAAACATTGATCCTTAGATGACAATCTATGCTTCTGATATAGACATCTAAAAAGTTTTACTCAAAAAGTTTGACTATTGCATAATTTATATGGGATTTGACATAGAACGCTTCTTCCGGATAATAATGCAGTTTCTATCTCAATGCAATTTCAATGTAATTCAGATACAGACATAGAAGTACAGACTTTCTATGGTATTGTTAATTTCTATGGATACAGATAATGCCAGCTAACGCCTTAGTGTCCGCCCATTGACTTAGAAGTCGACATGATTCATCTTCATTGGGTTAGAATACAACAGATCAGCATATTGGAAAGAAGAAAGTCAGATGCAATGATCGAAATATCAGCTGGAATGTGTTACCTATTCAAGCAATAACCGTCACACTTGACCTAATTGAACATTGAACAATGAGCCTTGATTAATTGAACAGTAACTCCATGTTGATTACAGAATTCAACGCAGCGTGATAAGTAATATTGACTCTACCTACATAGAGTACATGAGATCAATGAAGCGTACAAATGTCCAATGTAAGTATGTCCAATGTCAACAACTATTTGTCGCAAAACTCTATACATATAAGCCTAAATCTTGAGGACAACTACTCGACCGATTCGCTTTATATTTTGATAGAGTATATGGGAAACGTTGGAGAATGCACTTTTCAAATCTCAATTAATTCGGATTTAGTGGCATATACTTCATTTTACATTCAAATTTTCTTCAATTTTTTTTATTTTTTTGAAATTTTTGTATATATTTTTGATTTTCTGCAATTTGACTCGATGGAATCTGCTTAAACAATCATACTCGACAAATCTGTATCCATAGAAAGAGCATGAATCAATTTACATGCCATTCGGATTTTTTTTCGGCACACTAGCCTGATCCCTTGCGACACATACTACTTACAAGCTATTTCAGTGAAAAATTCAAAATTTCTCAGCATTGTCTCGACAGATTTGTTTCAAATTTTGTATACAGTATTGACATGATATTTATGTTGATAGTCTGTGATAAGATGCTATTCGGATTTCTTCTTCATAGCCTACGAGACGCTTAAATCTTGTAAGTAGTATGAAATGCATAAAACTGTGATTTATTGAAAAACTACTCGACTGATTTTGGAAATATTTCAAATTCACAATGTCCATGCACTCACCATGCTATATTCCAAAGCTAATCTCATTCGGATTTCCAATTATTTAAATCGATTTTAGAGACATGTGTCGTCTTAATAATAAGTCTCCGTCGGTTCCCAGCTTATATAGTTTGTGGCGATCAGCTGATGAC